>OX421446.1:8859821-8872321 GCA_949126865.1 Montipora capitata
TTGATGAGTTTTGAGCAAAAAAGTCTCTTAAGGTGATAATTATGCACACTGCAACTCATTAATGCAATGAAGTAGGTCTGTCTTTTCTTGAACTACATCTACGTTGATTTTTATTGTCAAACCTCAACCCTCAAAAATCTTAAAATATCACCCCTTGTTCATTTTCTTTGGTGCTTACTTTTTGATTCCATCTTCCTCTTTTAACTTTGGTTTGAGTTGTTCATCTGACATTAGGTTAATAAGAACACCACAAACTGTGAAAACAGTTTCTCTTTCACCAGCATCCAACAGCGCAATCATGATCTCATCAACTTAAATTTTAAAAAAAGATATTGTTTACTCCTTTTCTGGACCAGCAAAACTGCATGACAGAAAATTTTTATCTTGTAGCTTGTAGTTATATTATTCCATCGTTATTATTTAGGCGTTCAAAAGAATATCGGCTTTCTGAATGGTCAATGACGAATGCCTAAAAAGGTTATTGAGTGCAATGCGGAAATTGATATGAAGTAATTTAGAGGAGTACATATTGTATGAACTTGCTGGCGCATTTCATGATTTATGGCCACTCGTGACGTTTTGAAAGTTCTCAAATCACATTTGCCTGAGGCTTGTGCAATTTTGAAAACTTTCAAAACATCAATCATGTTCATAAATCACGAAATGCATTAGCTTTGCTTTCATATGATTTGCTATACTTATTCAATATCCTCACCTACATTACATTAAAAAATATTATTATGTCCCTAGGTCAAACAGCGAAGACATGCTATTCAATTCAGTGGCTTTACTGTTGAGTACAGCCTGCTAAATTGGCCAATCAAGGTGCAATTGTGCTGCGACAGAGATGATGCAGATAATACTATACATAATAATTACATGGTCTAATTATCATATGCAATTAAACTGTAGCAAGTTGTTATGTAGTCCTTGACATGCTGTCAATAAATGATATACTTCATCTCACTCTTACCTCAAGTCCTCTTTAATTAAAAAAAAAAAAAAAACATGAAAGAAAATGGCTCTTGCATTTACCTTTATGTTCAGCAAGAACTTCTCTGACCTTCTGGGATCTTGAAAAGTTTCCAAACACACGACTAGCTTCAACCATTGCATCCATGTTCTCAGGCATTAATAGTGAAATCAGTACTGAAACATGAAACTCAAAGGTTAGCTTAGCCAGACTCCCAAATAGTCGGGAAATTGATAAAAACTGTGTGCAAAAAAAAAGTGGCGCCTCGACCCAAACCCCCACTATTTTTTCACACCGTTATTTTTGCTTTCCCGACTATCTGGGAGCCTGGAACGGGCTAAGGTTAGTTAAGTAATAGCCCAGTTCCGAGTTGCTGTATGCCTCAGTTTCAAAGTGAGTCCTGGTGCACAACCATTCAAATGGAAATGAGTTGCGTATTCTTATGCAAATCAAACTCATTTCCCTTACAATAGTTGAGTACCAAGACTCACTTCGAAAACGAGACAAACAGCAACTTGGAAATGGCCTATTAAAATAGCATTAATTACAAATGAATTAAATCATATATTGACAGTTTTAATTCTGGTTGCAATTTATAGACTTATCAATAAAAGGCAGCTTCCTTCTTGCTCTTACAGCTGTATGAGGCCTAATTTTAGGAAAGAATAATCTTTTCAATTTAGCATAATGCTAATGAAGCTAGTTAACACTTGCACAGGGACAAGAGAATACTAATTTGGCTGCCACTTATAAAAGAAGGTCTCTTCTGGTCAATCTTTTTGCCTAGAAATATTTCCTGCAAAGTTGATCAAGTTAATCTATTTCACTGCTTAATAGACCATTAAACAGTTCTGTGCTCAGTTACTAGGCCTTTGAATAAAAGCGAGGCTGGAGTTGACCTTGCTTTGATACAAACCTCACTACTTTTCTTCTAATCTAGAAACTCATTAGCATTACAACAACATGATTTACATAAGAAAAGCAACAAGGTTTGTATCAAAGCAAGGTCAACTCCAGACTTACTTTTATTTAAGGGTCTGGTAACTGAGCACAGAATGGTAAAACGGGCTACTGACTTTTTAGTTCCTGCAGAGCTCCTGCACCTCAGTAATAGAACACTGAAGCTACCAAACTGCTCTCTGTTGTTGAGTTTTACGTGAATTTGCTTCATTCATGGTTCTTTTTGGTAGCTTATTAATTAACTGCAGTTAAGAAAAGCCTCTCACAAGGAAGTTCTTTTTTCAAAGGCCATCTCACATGGGTTTTGTTTTCTTATGTATAAGTATGGAGTGCTGGGATGGCGCAGGGGTGAGAGTACTTGCTTCCCATTAATGTGCCCGGGTTCGATTCCCAGACTCTGAGTGTCATATGTGGGTTGAGTTTGTTGGTTGTCTGTAGACTCTGCTCGAGAGGGTTTTCTCTAGGAAAGTTCTCTGGTTTTCTCCTCTCCTCAAAAACCAACATTTGATCGATTTACGTCAATTTGTTGATTTCAGTTTACAGTGTCCCCAATTAGTGATCCAGCGCTAGAAGACACTTAATAATTAAAAGTTCCTTTCTTTCTTTCTTTCTAATCAGAGCTTAGAGTTCAACTGAAAACAGTGGAATGTATGTACAATACACATTGCAAAGTTTCAAGGCTATAGTTTCATGGAAAAAAAAGAGAACATTATAAACAGAAATACAGTCCCAGACAGGAATCACATGAAATCAAATGTTGTTTGCAACTGGGACCTTGTGAAAAAAGATTCATGTGAGCAAAGTAGGCACCAGCAAACTCAACAACACTAGAAATACCGGTAGTCTGGAAATGAAATCAAACTTAGGACACATTCATGAAGTGCAAGCACTCCCACTAATGCAATAAACCCCAGCATCCAAAATGCGCTTACAATACAAAAAAAGAAAAACAATGAATGCTAAAAAAAACCCAATATTTTTCCTTTAAACTATCAATCCGTGGGAGTGAGACTTTCTCTGTCTGACGCCAGACCATCTTACTTATCGATGGGGGGGGGGTTCAAGAGTCAATAGGTAAAGTGCAGTGCTTCCAGCTGCATCTAACTTACTCTCTGTGATCTCTACTTGTCTCTGTTGCACAACGCTATCATCATCATTGTAGAATGACAAATTGTTGAGAGTTGCTACTGTGTTAAGAACAAGTTCTTCATTGTTGACAGCATTTTTGATATCTGCAACAACCCAAAGAAAAGAGTGTGAGTTAGGAATACGGTCAGTCAGAGAGAGTAATTTAAAAAGTACACTGTAAATAACATTGCAAGCAATCCTTCTTGCTAGTTTCACGAAACAGAATGGTCATACAACATAACGGAGTAAAGAGGAAAAAATTCTAAAACTTGAGACAATAGTAAGTTCTGGAAGTTGTGAAATCACAACACAGGGCATTAGTGGACAGGCTTCTCTCAACAATTTTGCCCCTTATATGATAAACATGTAATTGCAATGTGCCCTCATGTATGTAGTAATTTAGGACATGTACTGTAATTAAGGACAGTGCCTCAGCAAATAAACTTAAGGTGAAATTGACGATGTCCTTATTGATATTTGGAATAAAGCTTGTGCAATGCACACGTATGAACTAGTCAAACATTTCAAGTTTACCTACCAAGAATCTGGATCAAGAGATCAATTAGTGGTTCGTTGGCAGCAATACCAGCTCCAGCTTCTTCATTGATGGAAAGGTTTGCGATTACTCTTATTCCCTACAATTCAAATGTTTTAAAGAACTTTTTCAAGTGTTATCAGAGCCAACAACAATTACCATGTGATAAGTCTCAGTCACCAAAGACAAACAGCCTCTGTTATTTCCTACTGCATGCACTCAAAAACAATAACTGTGTAAGTTCAAAGTTCAATGACACATCACTTGGCATCAACTTCTATATGTTGATACCTAAAGAAATGCCTTATACGTTCTAACCACCCATAAATGGAAAAATTAACAAACATTATTGACAACTACATGTACTGTACCTTAATGAGAACATCTTCATTTCTGTTGGGCCCTTTGGTTTCTCCATTAACACGTTTTTCTTCATGTGAAGATCCATTTCTTAATACCTATACACGAAAAGCAAGATATTCCATCTTATTATATGGCACACTCACTGTTTACTAAACAGTACGGGAGTGTACCTATTAAGGTTAAAGATTTTTTATGTTCTAAAATGAGAATCAGGTTTTTTATTAAAACTTAATACTTCAAGCTTCAAGCGAATGTATCTTGGGCGACAAAGATGAAGGTCAAGAACACTGTGTTTTAAAACAGATCTTGGGCACTTCTATGGTCATGTCAATCCAAGAAGAAGAAGAAGAAGAATGTTCAATTCTTTTAAAGGAAGGGGGGGGGGGGGGGTCACATACTTGCACCTCTCTGATTTTTGGTAGGTGAGAAAAAGCTGGAGAAATTCCCTCACAACAGGGTTGGGGAGACAGCACAAGCACTGTGCACTTGTTGGCAACTGAGCCAATTGCTGTCCACATTGGTGAGAGAGAATCCACTAATCCATCCCTGCTCTACGACAACCCTACACATGACAGGCAATGTATTTTTAGATTGTCATCCCCCAGGGTATTAACCCAGCTTGTCCAACATGATCTCATTTGGGCGGAAAGGACGATAAGCCGGAGGTCCCGTCTCACAACCCTTCAATGTTTATAATCCTGTGGGACGTAAAAGAACACACACACTTGTCACTAAGAGTAGGGCACGTAGTTCCTGGTGTTGTGGTCTGTCTTCTGTTGTGTATCATGATTGGGAGGGTAAAAAAGGGGCAACAGTAATTGGCACAAGCTGTTGTGGCGCTCTGCCAGCTTAACTGGCAAAGTTCATAAAATAACCATGCAAGCATCCTCTGGTTGGTCCCTCCCTATTCAAGTGTTAAGCAAACAGCCTTCTAAACTTGAAGAAACCATTTTAAATACATGTAGTGTAAAAATGACAGCAAACCTCCAACTCCAGATTAAAGTATGTCTGCATCACAGAAACTAACACATCCATAAATGAATCATCCAAATAAATAGCCTTTCTGACTCTGTCACTCTTGGAAGTTAAATTGCCAAGAATAAAACAAACCCGAACCACCAACTCCTACAAAAAATGTTGCAAACACTTCAAATAAAAATCAATGTCACAGTGTTACCATGTATTCAAGCAAATAGGTGCGAGTTCAACCTTTGTGGAGGATGCAGAGGTAAGGTTAATATAGCTGATAAATTTATTCAAACAACATGGAGTAACGAAGATGATGACATTGACATGGAACATATTAATAATTTCATGTACTTAACACATTAATCATAACTAGCACAAAATCCTCACATCTGATTAGTTCTGTGTTCTCCTATTTGTCGTGTAATAGACCTTTTTAGCTTGAACATTTTGTTTTCCCAATACAGATCATGTGATAACACTCAGGAGGTTTGGTCCTTTGTTTTGTTCATTAAAAAGAGTGCATGCAAGCGTGAATATGTCTGCATGCACTCTTTTTAATGAAAAAAACAAAGGACCCAACCAAATCATGTTGGGGTCCAATTACAAGTATCCAATTTGAACAACTCCAAATTGGATACCTGTAATTGGACACCTACGCCATTCGCGTGTCAATCACATGCACTTGGATGGGGTGTTTCTTGCTGTTTTTCTACTAATTGCAAAAACAAATTGAATATACATTTTGCTATAGTTACGATAATTAGCAATAGGACTTCTTGTCGTACAATTCAGGAGTAATTGAGCTCATAATTTCAAATTGGCTTAGTGCGATTTTGAAATTACTCACCCCATTACTCCTTTCATCACAATTATGATACTGAATGCTGATTGGCTGAGACAGAGGACATTTTTTTCTTAACCACGAGTCAGAGCACTTTTGGTAATCAAGAAGGCATGATTACTTGATCCTGATTGGTCAACAGCAACTGTTGCTTATACAGAGCATGCGAATTAAGTTACAAGAGAATCTTCTTCCAGATTCTGACTCTGATGAAACTGCCTTGTTTTTTCATGTATAAAATACATTTTAAGCCCTATTTCAGATCTGTTAAATGCAACAATTTATTGAATGGACCTTTAACCGAATATAAAGGCATACCTTATTAAGTTGATTGTCACTTGTGGCGGCATTAGTGGACAGGCTTCTCTCAATAATTTTGCCCCTTATATGATAAACATGTAATCGCGATGTGCCCTCATCTAATTAAGGATTAATTTCATGTATATTTTCAAAGTTTTCCAAATTGCCCTTGCCGTGAATTTTTGTGAAAACTTTGAAAATAAGCGTGAAAGCAATCCTTAATTGCCCCCAGACCCATGCGATTAGTCACATACAAATTGTACTCCATTCAGACCTATTCATATTTATTTACTAATAAAATTATCTTGGAGTGAGAGTTAACAGATATTATTAAATTCTCAACCTGGGATAATGTATTCCTCATTTTCTAATTGGTCCACTCAAGTTCATGAATATACCTTAGTTTGACCATGTATGGTAAATGATTGCGCTCAGCGTTGCTAAACTAAAAAAAAAAGTTTTTGTGGAAAGTTTGGATCAATTCCAAAGCGTAGAAGGACGCGAAAAGGTAAGAAATGTATGTATGACCACCAGGTTACACAACATCACATCTTCATCAAGTTTTTTCAATTTCGCTGGATTTTCTCCCTTTTTTCGCTCATATTTCGTTCTTCCAAACTTTTGGAGTATAACAAATTTAATAAAACAATTATTCCATTCACACTTGTTGTATATGAGACTGGTTATACCATCTCACATCCAACGCGTGCTCATGGAATAATAATGTTAATTACTCTGTCTAACGCCAGACAATTTTACTTGCAAATGTCAATAGGGGGACGGTTTAGGAGTCGTTGGTTTATAACACATCAAATCTTAAAAAAAAAACCCTTAATTAGTGGGAGAAGACCAGGGCCCGGTTGTTCAAAAGCCGATTAACGCTAATCCCAGATTAAAAATTAACCAAGGAGTTAATTTCTCTACTCCCAAATGCTGTTCAACGCTGATATTCAGCAAAACTTTACATTAGAAGAAGTCAATCTTGAAAAATAGAAATAAGCAAAAGAAACTTTCACCAAAAAGTTGAAAACATGAAACAAAAGTTTACGCTAATCCTGGATTAAGTTAATCAGCTTTCGAACAACCGGGCCCTGAAGGTTAAATTCAAGGGCAGGGTTGAAAAGTCAAACATGAACTACACAAAACAAGTTCAGCCAGTGGTGAGATTGGGACTATAATTAGGTATTATATAATATTAAATAAAAGAAGAAGAAATGATAGTTGGGAGAAAATATATTCCGTATTGGGCGGAGTCGCGAATCCTTTTACCTGCTCAAGTAAAATTGACAAAAAGAGGATAACACCACCCAGACCCTCATTATTTATAGACTGCATTCCCAATTACATGTACAGGTACAGTATATTACAATTTACGTGTAAAAGATTTACAAAGAAATTCTTCTCACTTGTTTCTTTTTATACTGTGATAAAATCTTCCGTAAAGCTTCAAGCCAATCACAGGACTCAGACAGTTCAAAGCAAGATTCTGTATACAATGTCAGCTTGCTGTGGTAAAAAATAGTTTGAAGAGTTTGTTTAGCTAAACGCAGACCACACAAAAGCTTGCTAACTTGTGGAATATCACACCAGTGTAAATTTCATTTCAGTACAAGTTGACAGGTCAACATTATAATATTATGGGGATGAGAGAAAATAAAGTCCCTTTTAGTATAAAACAGAACAAAACTTAAAATGCAGAGGTGATGTTCACCTTAAAGCTCTGCACACATTCCACACAACATCATTGTCTGATAAATATGGTCCTAGAACAATTGAGAGGTTTCTGATAACTCCACTACTGAGAAAAATCTCTTTTGCACCAGTAACATCAGCTAGATTCCTAAGAGCTCCAGTAACCTGCGGAAATAGACAAGATCTTATTTCCACCATTGCCAGATGGTCACTCAGAGCAATTAGACACACACTCTTAAAATTAATCACGTGACAAATTAATAATTGTAGCTGTTGTGAGTGTCAGAAGACACAAGGATGTAATATCGGTAGTATAATATTACGTACAAAAGATCCTAGACCTCAGGGAACCTTGGTGGGTTGAGCATGGCTCAAGACGGTCAACTGCATGTTGGTTCTCAAGTGAGAGGGGAAACAATTAGGAAAGAGGGACCTCGATCTACAGTACATCTCAGTGATAGATGAGAAAGGAAAGGAAAATAACTTTATTTTAGTGTTTAGTCATTCCAGTGCTGGAGCATGAATTGGGGACACCGTAAATTGAAATTAACACCAGGCGTGAATCAAGTCAAATCATTATTATGTTGGTTTTTTTTTAGGAGAAGGGAAAACCAGAGTACCCACTGGGAAAAACCTCTCATTGCAGAGTGTAGAACCAACAAACTCAACCCACATATGACACAGAGTATGGGAATCAAACCTGGCCCACATTGGTGGGAGGCTAGTGCTCTCACCACTGCACCATCCCTGCACCAGAAGCAATAACTTATTTATTTTACTTACCTGAACAAGCAAACTGGTAAACTGGGAACTTCCTTTCATGGACATCAGCACCTAATGGAAAATAATAAATTATTATATAAATTTAGACTTAGTTTCTATGTCCACAGATGACTGTGTTGATGTTTTGCATTATGAAAGACAACAACAAGTCCCTTAGAGCATTGAACTATTTTTATTTATCAAAAATATGAGACATTTACAGCACACATACAAACTTGATATAATTCAAATTTACTACAAATTTGTTGCCAATTCTTGCTCTTGGATTTGCAAACTTTTCACGTATATGTTGCAGGTCATTTTGTTCCTTAGGTTAATTTGCAACCAAACTAGGTCATTTTGTTTCAACCTAGGTCATTTTATTTTAAAAATTAAGCTAGGTTGAAATTGATAGTAGGGAACATCAGCAAAAACCCATCAATTATTTGTAAGTACGTGTAATATATTGGTTAGTAAATTGGTCCTAGAGGAAAGGGGATGAACTTAGTGCAGCTTAGATTTTCATGAGTATTTTATAAAACCCCAATGGTTGTTAAGTCTAGGCACTGATTTTAAATGGTTAGCATTAAGATTGAGGTTAGGCATACAATGCATGATAACCGATTGTACCTTTCTTTCTCAGAACTTTTTAGGACATTGTTCATTGATCAATCTCCTTAGGATGGCAGAGGGCAACAATATTGAATTATTGTCCAAGGAATAGAAGAATTGAAACACAGACATGATGTATTGTTGATTTTTCATTTGCTTAGTTATTTCCTCTATCTTTTGCTTACTTTGAATTCGTATTAATTAATTTAATCAAAGGCAAGTAAAAATGAAACTTTGAAAAGTCAGGAAAAAGGGTTTAATAATCTATTGATTAGAAGCCATTTTGTAGGCTCTTGTAAGTGATATATCTTTTGAATTATGAAATAAAATATTTGTTACTTTTTTTCAATTTTGCTGAGTCTGCTTGTAGTGATAAATCTAAATTTTGTGATTATTTTGGGACAGCCCCCTTCAAGTTCTCCAATTTGAGCAAGTAGCACATTTGGATGAAGGGGCATTTCCTTTTCCATTTTATTGATTTTCAGTGCCACATAATCCTGAAGTTCGAACTTCTTCTTTTTCTTCTTCCTTTTCTGGTGCATGATAACTGCAAAAGACAGACTGCTGGCTGCCTGCAAATAGCGCTGACAAGCAGTATTTAAGTTGAACACCCATTTCAAACAGTGCTGATAAACAGTATTTAAGTCTCAGCACCCATTTTTGAGCGGTTAGCTTTCAATAACTGTGATTCAGGGTTAGTCTGTAGTCCACGGTCTGCAGTTGGCAAGTGTCAGACACTGCTCTCCTTTAATGTCAAGCTCATCCTGCCACTTTTTCAAATTATTCACCATTTTCCTGCTCTGCATGTGATGTAGCTGTGACTTGTCCAATCATTTGTGGCTTTTTAATTTCTTTTCTCCGAGAGATTCCAAAAACCACTTCATATAGCATTTTGCCAATTGTTCTGTGAATGGTTATGTGTTTTTTTACAAGCAGTTTCTCAAAGATGATGACACCAGTGGTTCGGAGACGAGTTATTTTCTTTGATTAAAATGTAAAGGTTATCTTTTGTTGTTCTATTTGCCTGTGCCACCATCTTTTTTTCACTATGGGAACGCTGTGTTTGTGGCGAAAATCAGTTTGTTATATCATGACTAGAAATGATGCCTTGTTCCTGGACCAGGTGTATTTTGCATAGCGACATAACAAAACTTAATTCGCACAATATTTGACTATTTGTCCTTCAGAATCAAGAGTCCACCTCTTTCAAACAATTTTTGCTTTCGTTGCACTGGAGACTCAGAGTGTTTTTCATTCTACTTCAGATAAATTTAGCCTACGGACCCTTTAACTTCTTCACAAAGTTGCATCTTCGGCCTTTTAACTGTGTATGAACTGAAATTTTTCTAAGTCTCACTTTATGTCATTTACGCATGTGTGGTTGTCGTGAAGGCTTGGAAATAGCTTAAACTCATTGGTAGAAAAAACATCTATTAGTAAACGCTTTCAGTTGCTGATTCGATGGCTTAGCGGTTAATACAGAGGAGACGTAATCTCAGATGTCCTATGGTGCGAGGGTTCAAATCCTTGGAGCGGCATGAAATGTTGTGAAAGTTCAAGGTAAGAGGCACAGTCCGTTGGTAGTAAACAAGGACAGTAAGGGGGAAGGAGAGGGAGAGACGGTAAGTGGACGAAGAACGGAAAGGTGGAGACAGGTGCTTTCTTTTTTATTCCCCCCAAAAATCCAGGCCCCATTTTTTTAAATTACATCCCCCAAAAAAAGGGAAACCCTTTTTTAGACAGTTCATAATAACCTAGGTTGAAACAAAATGACCTAGGTTGAAACAACATAACCTAGTTCAAAATATTTTGACCTAGCTTGAAATCATTTTGACCTAAAGTACATTTCAAACTACAACATAATTATAGATAGTTTTTGTGTACGAAGTAGGGCCATTAATTAAATCTCGCAAGTAGTATTTTATATTAAATGAAAAGTTTTACCATTGAACCCACAGGAACTCGGAAAAATCCGAGCCCCAGATGGGATTCGAACCCACGACCCTCCGTGATCAAGTCGGATGCCCTAACCACTGATTTGTCTTACCCAAATATCCCTTTTTAACGCAAAATGCCACCGGTTGACTCCGTAGCTGCGTGTATATCCATGGTTGATTGTCTTGTTTAAGTGAATGTGTTTATTTCTGAGACCTTTTCATTGAATGGGATATTGCCTCATTTAAATGACAAACTTACATCTTTACTTATTGCATCAAGAATTTGGGCTAAGCCCTCTATTCCTTCTCGAGAGACCAGCTCTTTCTGAGTTGTGGGATTGTTACTTGAAAGATGTTTTATGGCTCCTGCTGTATACACCATGGCATCATGATGGCTGCCGATTTCACAACTCTTCATAGTGTCTATTAGACACCCTGGAACATAAAACAAGGAAACAAAACCGTATGAAATAGAAAGAAAGCAAACGAGAATTAGTCTGGTGTCCTCTGTGAGAAATTTGACTGTGTGTGTGGGACAAGATTTGAAACAGTTCCTGTTTTACAGCCATTTCTGTAAGCCAATGTCTTTTGAGTTATCATCTCATGTTCCCATTTTGTTACTCGTTTTGGCTCAAATCGATCCCCCTTTCATAAAAGGCGGAGTTGCATCTGTGTTTTTTCTTTCTTTGCGAGTCTTTTCAATTCCTCTATTTCTCTATAGATATCTATTTAATTTACGCTATATTGCATTTGCGTGAGTCTGCCAATTTATCACTGATATATTTACCACAAGTGGCTCTGGTGTCTATATGTGGGTAGGATAGAGGTAGGAGACGTAGAATGGAAGAAAGGAATATCGCATTCTTTTTAGACCCCCCCAAAAAACCAAGCCCCTGTTTTTTAACTACACCCCCAAAAAAGGAAAATCCCTTATTTTGACAGTTGATAGTTTGTACTAGTTCAAACTATTTTGTACCAGTTCAAAACTTAAAGGAGTTGTACCTGCAGTCAAAATTGAACTATAACAAAAAGTCATAGCCAACTAGCTTTCCTCCGGCCAGTTGGGATTCTTAATAGTTGTTGTTGAATGTTCTGTTCCATGTCGTGATTGCATTAATTTGCTCTGAAAAGCTCCTATGGGGATCGGTCAATTAAGTATAATTAAGTATAATTTATATGTATGTATGCAATGCACCCATGAGAAAAATGATAGGCTACATGTAGTTGCCTGGCAACAGGCAAAAAGAGAACTGAAAACCCTAACCCTCTGATTATTCAGTTGTCCTTTTGCCAGGAAATTAGCTCATCATCTTTTTCATGGGCACATTACACTTTGTAGCCTATTAAAACACTAAATAGTTGCATTTGAATTTGAGGCACATGACATTGTAAAGCCCACACACCAGCAGATAAACAACAACCTACAAT
>OX421446.1:8877321-8882321 GCA_949126865.1 Montipora capitata
AATTAGTCATTTGTAGATTACACTGACCAGAACTGTTCGTTTATAATAAAAATTGCATGAGTTAGATTAGTTTGTTCAGTTTAATTGTTGATTGACCTTTTTGATGTGTGACAGTCATCTTTCACATATTAGCTACAGCTGTAAGCTTATGTATGAAAGTGTACTGAGAGTTTTTTTAATTAACCTGATCGACATAGGGCATCGATATGTCCCACAGCAAAGCATAGCAATTTGGACAGCTGAGGCGGCAACACAATCGATAAAACACTTAAGCTTAATTAAACCAACAACAGAATTAAGTAAACTATTAAAATAACCGCCTTAAGTTATGTTAATTTAGTGGCCTGTCAAATGATTGATAAGTGTAAACTTTACCTGAACGCAGATGGCGGTCTACCTTCGTATGGTCTAGAGCACGACCCTCCAAATAGAGTTCTGTTGGATTCTACTGGAGTAAAAGGCCTTTTTGTGTTCACAGGACGGATAGAAGATCTGGCTTCTGAAACGATGTTTGCGCTTGTCGGACCTTCTGTCTCGTAAAAGGGACGGCTAGAACCTTTCTCTGCTTTGCGCGATTTCGGCGGTCTAGGAGGATCCATTACCCCAAAAGAACCCACAGCTACATTATTATGTCTTTATGAAGTAGACACAACAATACCCACATCGTTCCACAAAGGATCAACCATTAGATTTTCCAAGGTTACAGCGTTCTTCGTTCCCAAGAACACCGTGAGAGAGAAGAAGAGTGACTCGTTTTCGCGCAGGCCTCGCTCCCGCACAAACTATACGAGGGTAACAAATGCAGTACCGAGGAAATCCGAAGATCAAACGAAGACAATACGAGTATGACACGGCAGTGACCACGGCAGTGAATAAGATCTCGGTCAGCGGTAATAAATTGATTCGAATTTCTAAAATGGCGGGATCGTGTGGTTCATTTAGACAACTCGAAGATAAGCCCTTTTCGGCAGAGATTATTAATCAGAAATGGTCGCCAAAGATGGATTTACTTGCTCTTGTCACTGCCGATGGAGAGGTGTGGCTGCAGAGACTATCGTGGAAGCGAGTGTGGTCGATTTCTGTCTCAGACACCAGTCGAGCCCTTCTTGTCTCCTGGAGACCGGATGGCAAGATCTTGGCTATCGCGTTTAACGACGGTAAAATCAAACTGATAGACATTGAAAATGCTGAATGCGTTCATCAAGCACAAGTGCAAACGGTTCCTGCTTCCTTGGATTGGACTGAGCAGCAAAGGAACGATGCAGCGGATATTAAGGATACAAGGATTTTCTTTGAAAAGTCAAATCTGTATCTCCCATCTCTTTCCCATCTCCCCAAATCCACCGGTGCATTATTCTCAAAGGAAGCTTCACAGGAAGAATCAGATGACCCTAAGAAGCTCAAGTCGTTGTCGAAAGAGTTGAACGTGTTGATTGTTGGTGACATCTGTGGAAAAATATATTTGTTTCTTTATGGCATTTTCTTGTGCGCTGTAGTGAATACTGCTGATTCCTTTGAAAAGCAGAAACAATCTGATTGTCAAGTAATAAGTGCCACAGTCTCAAATGATTTGAAGGCACTTTCAGTAGTTGTCAAGACAGTTGTCGACAGTTCAGACCTACAGCCAGTTTATCTCATGTTGTACGAGACAGGTCTTGTATCCTCAAGGCAACGTGAACTTGGAGTTGTTTCGAAGAAAGTCGCTGAAGTCACCAGTTTAATGGAATATTTTGATAATACATTGCAGGCCATGTCAGACGCTTGGGAAGACATTCTTCTTGAAATGGGAACCAAGTTGACAGAGTTTGCTGCAGAACGAGTGACCGCAGGATCAAGTGTTAGCAGCGAATTCCTAACCTTGCTCACTCGTGGTGTTACAAGTCCTGAACTGCAGTCCTTCTTGATTCATGATCTTACAGAAAAAGGTCTAAAGAAGCTGGGAAATAGCATTGAGAATTCATACACAAGTATACAAAATCTCGCCCAGAAGCACTTGAACTGTGTTACACAATCGCTTCTATATCATATAACTGAAATTCATGGCATGTCAAGATGGACTGAGCAGTTTGGCATATTGGGGCTTTCAGAGCATGAACTGCAGACAACAGTTACAAGCCTGGGTTCTATTATGTTAAAAACACAAGAGCTTGTCCATGTCATTGAAACAAGCCTCAAGAGCTTTAAAGCCTTCTTTCAATGGCTTTATTACACTATCCTCAGCCTGTCTGATGCTGAAATTCCAGACTTTTTGAAACAAAGAAGTCACCAAGATGTGATGCTCGTGTCTGATTTCATCCAAGACCAGCTTGCTGTCAACAGTCAAGGAAAGTTCACCTTGGAGAGAGTTGGTCAGTATTTTGATTCCAAGCCACTTTCAGTGAAACCTCCATTCGGGAACAATGACTGGACACAATTTGTCGAAAGTCACCCAAGACTGAGATCCAGTCCACTGTTAATTCCAAACAATGCAACCGATTCTCTGATGACTTTGTCGATCCAGTTGCGCAAAGATGTCGAGAAAGCATTTGCTGCACCAGTCAGTGCAATCAGCAGGTCAATCACTTGTTGGAGTTATTTCCAACTCTTTGAGACAACCAGTAGCACTGCGAGCTCCGTTTGTGTTAGTCAAGCATCAATAGGCTGCCCAGCAAGTCCAGTTGTTGCATTTCCTGATGACAACCAATTGTGTATTGTGGCTTTCAAGGCAAACCAGCATCAGCTCTATTTTGCAAGAGTTTGTGTGAATGGTCTATCATGTGACAATGAACCAGTGATTTACTCTTTCTCAGATGTGAAATTTTATGATGAGGAGTATTTATCAGTATTGCTCCAAGAAGGTAACCTTGACAATGATGCAGAAGAGAAGCCATCGATACTTGCTCAAATTCGTTTCAATTGGCTTGAGGACAAGAACTTTTGTGATGTTACCCAAAGGAAGGATTTGTGTATTACTTCAATTTCAGAAGTTCAGCCTGTAAATGTAGGCCCCAAGATTACACATTACCGAAAGCTGATGGGCATAAGAGCAAAGTCATTGAGTGTCAGTGGTTCTCGGAAAGTCTCCTGTGTTTTGTCATCGTCAAGGAGACACATCTGTCTTTTTGAAATGGATGCTGAAGACGAGGATATAGAGGATGACATTGACAATGAAAATGTGACAGAGTGCTCTGAAGAACAGTAACAGGAAATGAAGATCGGCTGGATGGAGATACATGTAAATGGCATACAGTATGCTTTAGACTTTTTCCATTTTGATTATGCTCACCGAAATAAAACTGGACCTTGAAACCCAATGTTAATACTCAGTGGAGAAAACTTTTATGCACAGGCATAACAGTCATCTTCCAATCTAATGGTAGCAAATATTATGACTAAAGTGACAATTAAGAAATGGCTAAGTTTGGGTGTCAGCTAAATTCAGTCCTGACTTGATTGGCAAGTTCATTGTAGCAACTGCTAAATCCACTTGTTGCTGCCCAATCCAGGTGTTCAGAAAAAGAAATTTTAACTCCTTGGGCTGCAAATAATGTCTTACCCAGAAGTATCTTGAATAAAAGGAATTCTTATTATGAGGATTGTTCAGAGTAACTGCAATTAAAGAAAAAAAATGAAGACAGGTATGAATTGATGGGGCCGCAGAGCTCATCAAACAATGCCTCCAATAGCTTTATAACTAGTAAACATTGCAGGTGCTATGAAAAAAACTTTGACTAAATGTTTAAGAGGAAAATTGATGTGGAATTTTCAAGTTTGGGGTCTTGGATTCCTTTTGTTTATACCATGGAAAGCCTGCTATTCTGTGTCAAAATTCCTTTTTTTTTTCCCTTCTTTTTAAAAAATTTAATTTATTAATGCAATACACAACACAGTGTTTATGTTGCCGGTAAAATCCGTTCTCAGGTTGAATCCGTTTTGAATTACTTTAGGTTAAATTAGTGATCCTCATTTTACCTCTATTGAATACGCACTCAGATGAATTGAAGAAACAGAGCCTAAATTAAGCCTAGAGAAAAATTAGGATCAGATTAGGATTAGTTTTGGTTATTATACATGGATATCAATAACTTATTATACAAAAGTAAATAATGAAAAGAACTGTGTTGGGTTGAGCATGTTCCGGTGTCGTTCTGGTGTAATGGTGAAGATACAGGAGTACAGATTTGGAGAGTCCGAGTTCGAGTACCGGTAAGTGCATAGTACTATGTTGTTCTGTTGATTAGTGTATGAATACAGAAACCGATAAGGTGACGCATGTTGAGATGCGTAAAATGGTGCTCAAGGGAGGGTACAGGTGTGTTCAGTCCTTTTTGGGGTTTGATAGCTGCTTTAATATTCAACCTAGGTGAAATGAGTATACAAAAATTTGGTTTTATCAACAGAGTTGATAATGTAAATTGGCCACCGTACAGAGATTCTAAAAGCTGACGTTTCGAGCGTCAGCCCTTCATCAGAGCGAATCCAACTTGAAGGGCTAACGCTCGAAACATCAGCTCCGTTAACTTTAGAAACTATCCCCTTCATTCTAGGTAAAATGAGGATCACCAATTTAATTAACCTAGGTAAAAACGGATTCAACCTGAGAACCGATTTGACCAACAACATTTACACTACTAGACATTACGTACAGTACATGCTATTTACAATATAATACCTACTACAGTTGTGTACTTACACATAACTATTAAAAGACAACTTACTAAAATAATTTGTTGTCCTGGCCCCGTCCCCTGGGTGCTTTTCCCTTGCTTTGGGTGGGGAAGAGTGCCCTGGGGACGAGGTTGCCCCAGTTGTTCAAATGATGGACACCGTTATTCGCCGGATAAATCACTATCCAGTGGATAACTCAATTGGTTTTGCTAGTGTTTATCTGATGGATAGTGATTTATCTGGCTATCCATCGTTTCAATTAAATTGTTTCTTCTGCAGTCCCACAAGTGTAGTTTGCCAATAATGATAAAATAATTAAGGAGAAGGTAAGAAGGGCTTTGTGACGAGATGAT
>OX421446.1:8889821-8892321 GCA_949126865.1 Montipora capitata
GTTTGATTAGCCAATTAGTGCATGCCTTCAACAGTATCCACAATTACCTATCTACTGTTTTTATAGTGTAATATTACACTAATAGTTATTATTTTTGTCACCTGAAGCTACTCTAGTGGGGAATCTCCCATTAGACTCAGACTGTAAGTTGTAGCTCAGTGGCAGAGCATTTGAACTAGTGCTGGTAATTTATTGGAATGTTGTAGGGTCGACTCCTGCAAAGAAGCACTCCGATTTTTTCTGAGTATCCTTGGGACACCATAAAAATACTCTTATAATGGCATAAATGGTACACTGAAAAAATAGGCTTAAATGTAACAAAGTGGCAATTTGTACAGGACCTTTACACCAACCTATTCCTACGGTAGTCTTCTTAGAATAATTATTACAGGTTCAATAACATTCAGAAAGTCTTACCTCATCTCTAATTCTTTTACATATAGTTAAGCTAGCAAACAACGGCATTGATGCCTGTTTAATTTTATGAAATACTTCCTTCATTTAATGTCACCAGCCATCTGACCTGCCTTGTGTTTCTCGCATTTAAGTCTAAGCACCCATTTCAAATAGTGCTGATAGACAGAAGTTAAGTCTAAGCACAAATTTTAAAATGGTTAGCTTTCAATAATTGTGTGGCTATGACATTAAAGGTTAGGGTGAGAACCTGTAATAATCATTCTAAGAAGACTCCATATGAATAGCAAATATAGGTTGGTGTACGGGTCCCATATGAATAGCCACTGCCTAAATGTAATTTTAACTTAGTTAACAACTAGGGGTAAGTGCATGTACTCAGTGCTTGGCATGAAGTTGGTGTTTATGGGTTTGAGGCGTGGTGTGCTGATGGGCCATCATAATGCATTCTGGTGTTTTCGGGTGTTGTGTTACTGTTCTGGGCGTGATGTCAGGATGTTGCGGCGTTCACTGGGTCAACGGTACTCTGATGCTGTCTATGTGTGAGTATTCGCACGTGCTCGTAGTTTTACACAATGTACTCTGCTTAGCATACAGGTGTGCAGCTCACATTTTCTAGTGTACCTGCCCTCCTCTCTCCTCCTCTCTATTCTTTTTATATACATCTAGTATGTAGTAGGTTTTCAACTGTTCTCTCTGTTCACTGTGATGGTTGGTAGGGCTGTGTGGCTGGGTGTGGCAGGCAGGGCTCATGGCTAGGTTGAGGGTAGTGCAGGATCTTGGGTGTTGACTACCTACTTGGTTTTGGAGTCAGTGGTTCCAGCCCACACATTTCTGTGCACCCAATCACTGTGTGCAACTAGGGCCTTAAATTCACTCAAACTAATGGCTAATGCTCAAAATTTCAGCTTTCTAATCTCTTTATGCTGTCAATTTATTGTAATTATTTTAATCATCAACTCAAGTTGGGGTGCAGCGATGGTGCAGTGGTGAGAGTACTTTTCCTCCCACCATTTTGGCCCGGGTTCAGTTCCCAGACTCTGCGTCATATGTGGGTTGAGTTTGTTGGTTCTCTATAACTCTGCACCGCAAGGTTTTCTCTGGGTACTCTGGTTTCCCCTCTCCTGAAAAACCAAAATTTGACTTAATTTGCATTAATAATAATCAATATTGTTAATTTCAGTTTACAGTGTCCCCAATAATAATTTATTATTAGTGCTCCAGCGCTACAACAACTTGACACTTAACTAAAGTTTGTTTCCTTGTTCAACCAATAATCCAAAGACTGTCGACGAAAAGAACTCAAAACAGTAATTTTGGTTCTTTTGGCTACAATTCATATAATTTGTTTATTTCTTTAATTTGTAGACTTCCTGACCATGTTTCCTTTGAAGAAGGAGCTCTCCTTGAACCATTGTCAGTCGCAGTTCATGCTTGTCATAGAGCTGGAGTTTCTATGGGGAGCAATGTCTTAATTTGTGGAGCAGGTATGAAGAGGTTGTAAAGAACTTAACCATTTCAAGTCTATCTCCAAAACTCTCATAACATATTTAGATTAGTACAATGTCATGTAGGTGGTGTCTGAGTAAAATACCATGAACTGTTACAAAATGTTTAGCAACAAATGATAGCAACAAGGGAAGGTTTTGGACCACCTATTGCCCTGCCAGAATGCAGAAAATCATCTCTTGTATGGGAATGCTTGCTATGCAGGTAAGTTAGCACAAGTTGTATTAATGCATGTAATTATTGACATCTTATTTTGGCTTTGCAGGTCCCATTGGTCTTGTTAACCTTATGACAGCCAAGGCCTGTGGTGCAAGTAAAGTTGCCATTACTGGTAAGTGGTGTTATGATAATAATAATAATAATTTATTATTATTATTATTATTATTATTATTATTATTATTATTATTATTATTATTATTATTATTATTATTATAGCAACAAGAATAGAACAGTGCAAGAGATACCATAACAGGCTGGCAGAGCTAGTCGTAGCGAAGAAAGGAGAGGACTATGCCACCACCGTCTCTTGGGTAAAATTTAAGAATCCGATCCCACCAACGCGTTGGCCAACACGTCG
>OX421446.1:8897321-8902321 GCA_949126865.1 Montipora capitata
AAAAAGATAATACTACATAGTGCCTTTTTTACTATGGCATCCGAGACTGATTTGATTCAAAACAAATGATAACCTTTGAGAAAACTTGCCTGCAGGACATGCTCAAAAATGAGATCCCCATGCATTTCCAGTAAATGATGCAGCTGTCTTTTCATCACTGACTGCCTTACTAAATTATTGCATCTCTTGGGAGGTGCCGAGTGACTGCGGTCACCTGAATTCATGAGCTTACATATCTCCCATTTGACTAAATTAAAGGAAATCAAAATTACATCTTCAGAAGCAAGTTATACATTGGACATTTTTGGCCAAAAGAGGAAATATTTTAGGGGAAGCTGTGTGCAGGCTGAAATTCCAGCGGTTAATAGTTAATAGGAAATGGTGGCAATGCAAGATCTCAATAGCTTTTGTGGTGGAGGGTTTGAGGGCAAAATATATATATATATATATATTTTTTTTTTTTTTTGCAATTTGCTACTCATTATTGTTTGTGTTAGTAATACTAGCTTAGACTGTTGATAAGCTGTATCTCATCTCCCATGAATCTCATACTCCATAAGATTTTGATAATTATATCATAAATAACTACCAGTCTCATTTGCTGGAAAGATAAAGACATGTCTCAACACTAGGAGCCAGTTGTTCAAAGCCTGATTTAGCTAATCCTGCATTAGTGGGATGCTTTCTTTCAGTTTACTTAAGATCAAAAGTGTTTCCGCAAGATACTTAGCCTTCAATTTTGAGTTATACTCTTTTGTTTTCCTCCAGCATAAAATTAGATTGTTATGCTGTAAATGCTTTTTTGGTGGGTGAAACTCAAACCTTGGTTGATTAGATTGGATTAGTGTTAGTGTTGGTGTTAGGCCCAGGAACTCAATGCCTCATGCTTGGCAAACACTGTGTTTGGCTTTGATGTCCCATTGAGTCTTATCAAGACCCTGGGCACTGGTGTGGCCTGGGCTTGAATCTGTGACCTCTGGCCATTGTGGTTGTCAGATAGTCAAACAACGTGACAGCAGTTGATACTCTATGTACATATATCAAGAATAGTAAAAACTCTGGTTAATTACTCTGAAACCGCTTCTTAAAGGTTGTTGTTGCCTCCACCAGTATGACCAAATCCTGGTTGACTGCTTTTCACAAGAACATTTTCTGTCAACTATCGTTGTCAAGTCCTTGTCTGGATCATTCATTCCATGTGGTGGGGACCAACAAGGGAGCTCCTTTCACCACCATCCACAATAATATTAAATGAGAAACTGTATGAAATTTTGTTTTTTAATCTTTCTTTCTTCATGCTTATATTTAAATTATTGTTTAAAAAATACTGATGATGAAAAATAAATCAAACATGAACCTAGTGTTCTCAACTTTGCTTCCTCATAAAGTTTGGATTTCCTTTGCATCACAACCTTTGGGTTAACAACTGTGGGCATGTTTGTACATTGGTTGGCACAAGCAGCTGTAGTAGTGTCTGTTAGACTGGCAAAATGAAGAGCAGGGGCTACTTAATTAATAGAGGTTGGGCAACCATTTCAAGTTATCTGACTTAAAAAGGGGAGATTATTTGGAACAGACTGAAAGTAGTCTCTAATTTTGGTGAACTAGTACAGGCTGGAGAATGTTTGGGTGTGCTGTGCAAAATTTGGAAGACATTCATCATGAGGTAGGTGCTCTGCTGGCAACACACATCTTCCAAATTTCCAAATTATATCTCTCCCACCCCATACTCACTGGAATTATACTAGTGACCACAAGCAGTTGTTTGGAAAAGTGAGTTAACGCAGGTAGCCATTATTTGAGGAAATTATCATATTAGCAGTTGTTGAGCCAAATGCATTTCATCCAAATGCGAAGGGCCAGCTCACTCAAGGTCTCCGTCAAGGAAACTGAAGTCTATTTAACAAATCGAAAGTGGTTCAGCTTTGTCTGTACTCTTATCGACAACAATATTCATCATCACACTGGTCAAAATGTTGTGGAATCACGAGGCGCATCCAAAGTAAGTGTTTATTTCAGAGCGTGACCACAATCACGATACAATGAAGGAGCAAGCATTATCTATAACTTTCTCACAATACGATTGGTTTATTTCCTAAAAATATGGATATTACATTGCGTGACAACTTGAGATGAGCATGACATGAGCAGCATTGTTTAAACTCTTTTATATAATAAACGAAGTTATTCTCACATTTTGATTGGTTCTTGCCTATGATCTCTTAGAGGACAGACGCATGATTGACGTCCCCATCAGCTTTTATGCGAATAAAGTTTAATTATTTATAATATAAAATAAATAGATTCCATGTTGCTGTGTGTCTTGTTCAGTAATAGATCGCAGAAGATGTCAAAATGTGGTAAGAACATCAGTGACACACTCAGCTATTTTGTTCTCACCACATTTTGACGTCATCTATGATCTATTACTGAACAGACAAAAGGCAACATGAGGAATCTATTTGTTAAATTGACCATGGCAAATTAGCCAATCAGATTGCAAGATTAAACGCAAATGTGTTATAATATTGTTTTCCAGACAGCGAAAAAAGCACAAAGGAATTTGTGATTTTTAAGAAAGTTTATTTTCAATATTTGTGATAATCTTTTCTACTGGTGTACCATTAGTGTTACAAAAAAAATCTACTGGTATTATAACACTATTGGCCAAAGCAGAAAATTGCATAATACTCTGTTTGTCTCCCCAAATTTTTAATAAGCATTGCTTTTGTTTTCTCTTTGGACCACATTAATTTTTAAGTCCCAAGAGAAGCAGGATATGCTTATGCGAAATTTGGGGGGACAAACAAAGAGTATTATGGTATTTTCTGACTCGACCAATAGTGTAGATACAACCTTTGTAAAAAGTCTTCTGTAACTAACCCTAATTTTTTGTGCAATACCATATGTGTCACAAAATTCAAAGAAATCGATCAACTAACACTTGTATGTACAGGTATGCATCAAATCTACAACAATAATAATTATTACTATTTTACAATCACTGATACAAAAAGAAGCAAATGAAAAATAAATCAATATTATTTTGGTGAGCAGAGGACCTGAAAGTTTATCCAAATGAAAGCAAATACCGAAATCCAATTTACAAAACCTTTTTTTGTCAAAGATTTGTTAATCAAAACAAGGGGAATTGTTAATTTCAAGGGACATTTTAAGTTGGAAGTAACAATATCACAGAAAAGATAGAGACTGTGTACCCTTCCTGAGAAAGCAAAGACTGGCACTGTTACAGAAATTTTGAGGTATAGTTTATACACAGGTATCTTTATTAGGACAGATTTAGATTTGGGAAATTATCTTGCCCAGACCTGTACCTAATCTTCAATCATGCATTCTTCCATATTACTGTTTTGATATAAAATGTTTAAAGATGTTTTATGCCACTCATAAAAGGATCACATAAAAGCTCCATAAAGCATCAAGCATGTTTGGCCACCAAACCTCATGTCTTGACATGCGTCATTGCATTTAACATGTTCCATTTGGTCAGGCCTTGGTGTCAAATATTTCTTTTTCTATGGGCTTTCAAGAAGTAACTCAGTTCAAATGCTCTTTGTAGTGTTCAACTATAATAATATTAATTAAACTTGAACATTATTGTATTGAAAAAGGTTTTGCCACAGAGCAAACGATAATATTAAAATTATTATTACTTTTTTACCTATTCACAAAATTGAGTTGTCAAATTTCCAAATGAACAGAAAGTCTTGACATTCAGTGGTAATTATCTCATATTATATGGCTTGTGTTTGTAGCTGATATAACACGCGCTCTCATGGGCTAATTGTGACTGAATTGTAGGGCATTATTCTCCAGTAATGCCCACGGGCCGATTACGGGCTTGCAAAAACAAAGCAAAAGGTAATTAAAAAGCCATATAATAAACTACTTACTAACCGAACTTGCTCGAGCCGTACTGGGGAATATTGGCCCTCGATCATTTTTGTACTGCCACAGTATGGCCCTCGCGCTCGGTTAGTAAGAAGTTAACATGGTCAGTTGAATGACAGTTAATATAATTCCAGCAGCAAGTCTGCAAATTACCACACTTATGACCAAATAATTTTATTGCGAAAAACCATACTCTTGGACTTTTAAGAGCTGCGTCACAGGAATTTTCACGTTTTTGAATAAAATACCACAGAGAACTATTCTAGATGCCCTCTACTATAGATACTAAAAAAAGAATGATAGAAAAAATGACCTTAATGTTTTGGCCATAGGAGTAACTGCAGAATACCCAGCCAGTAATATTGTGTTCTTGTAGTGGCATTCTTTGATTCTTATTTGCACATGAGTGGCATTTAACAATTATCCTGGGAAATCGTGCGGAATATCAGCTGATACTTAGTTGGCTAAAATCAGACAATATTCCCCAAGATTGAGCAGGATAATTATTTTAGTATTCAACACATTGATGACAAAGCACAATTCTCAAATGTTTATTGCAAAAAAAAGCTGGAAAAACTACCATTTTTCTCTGTGACACACAAAATTACGTATATGGCAGGATATCTGTTGTGTACACATGACGAATATTGAGTGTGCTGTGACCATATTTGGACATTCTCACAATGTGTTGAATAACTTTCATAATCCTCATAGATTCAAAAAAGTATATTAACTCCCTTTTACCCCTAATTAACAATTAGATGTGTAGGAGTTCACCATTCATACACCCATGTGTATGTGGTTACGTTTGCAGGGTCCATTGGCATATTGCCTACAGGACCTTCCTTTGCAATCTTTTGCTTCAGTGTGATTATCTCCTCAGAGGACAACTCTTCTTTCCCAGAAAAATACAGTTTGCTGTCAAGATTATCTTTGTGCAGAGTTGCTCCTTTACTGTAGAGCTTATCTTTGAATGCAGCATATTTTGTGAAAAACTCTCTATCTCTTGGAGGTGTAGGATCTGGCCAAGTGTTGGGACAACCATATATGTCTTTGTCAATGGTCATGTCACTGCATCTCCACCAAAG
>OX421446.1:8917321-8929821 GCA_949126865.1 Montipora capitata
TAGTGTACGTAAAAAAAGTGACGAAGAGACAAACTCTTGACTGTTCTGGACGGGGTTTAATACACGACGTTTCGGCCGTTCGGCCTTCTTCAGGTAAAAAGTTAAGAACTAAAAAATTATTTAATTCAAGCTTCGAAATTTCAAAGTTCAGCTACTGGTCGTCATTATCCCATTCAACAAAAACTTTTTGGTTCATCGCAAAACGTTATTGATTTGGCCACTTGTGCCAAATGCAACCTGCAATATGTAGGCTCCACCTCGACTGAATTTAAAGTAAGATTTCGTAACCACAAGTCAAACATGCTGAAGAACAAAAGAACTTGTGAATTGGCCATCCACTTTAATAACTCTGAACATGAAATTTCACAAATCAATTCGAACAAATTAGGTCTTTTGAAAATTCTTCACATCTTGAACAATTGTTACTCACTAGGGAGGCCTATTGGACTGCGCAATTATTTACCCTTAATCCTCATGGTCTTAACAAAAGGCGGGAATTTAGATCAAAACACTGCATTAATTACTACAATTGAGTAGTTGTGAGTTGACATTTTCCCAATATGATGCATTTTTATCGATATCTCACCTATAGTTCTTTATTTGTCCTTGATTGTCAAATCCATGTCACCTTGTAGCTTAGACCTTTGTTTTGTTACGTTTCCTTAATTTCAATATTTCTGCTCTGTATATATAAGCCGCTGTTTACGGTGGCTTGTAAGGGTCATCAATAGTTCAGAAAAAAAATTTCATAATGACACTTAGTAACTGTCAATTGACACTTATAACTGTCAATTGACACTTATAACTGACAATTGACACTTATAAGTAGCAATTGACAAGTGTCAATTGCCAGTTATAATTTGACAATTGACAGTTATAAGTGTCAGTTGCTACTTATAAATGTCAATTGCCAGTTATAAGTGACAATTGACAGTTATAAGTGTCAATTGACAGTTATAAGTATCAATTGCTACTTATAAGTGTCAATTGCAAGTTATAAGTGTCAATTGCTACTTATAAGTGTCAAATGCCAGTTATAAGTGTGAATTGCCAGTTACTATCGTTGACAGTTGGAAGTGTAAATGTCAGTTATAAGTGTCAATTGACAGTTACCAAGTGTCATTATGAATTTTTTTTTCTGAACTATTGATGACCCTTACAAGCCACCGTAGCTGTTTTTGTGATTTGCAATCATTGTAAATAGTTTTTACAGAGATCACATTTCTTATTGCATTTTGAACAACCCCCGTTTTCTTCTCTTTGATTTGTACAGGAGGTTACCCGAAATTTGGATGGCGCTAACAACTCCTAAGATTTTTTTTTCTACGATAAGCGGGCAAAATCGACTTGGATGGAAAAATTTCTTTGACTTCTGATAAAGATTGCAATAGATGAAAGTGCTTTTTGATAACTTTTTGGATATCTGGCAAAATTGGATTGTAGTCAAGCACCAGTGGAAAAACTTTCTTATCTGGTTTGACCTTTTTGCTCAACATGAAGTTCGGATCTTGATATACTGAGAGCTTTGTCGAACTGTTTATCAACAAGCTCTGCCGGATAATTTTGAGATTTCAAATATCCTTTGTATTCCTTAAAACCTGTTTTGTAGAAAGTCGTTAGTAGAAGAATTGCGTTTGATTCTTAAATATATATATAAGTAGAATGATATATGATAAAGATTGAGTATCCAACGATGATGCCACTTGCGAGGAGGATCCAAAAGGATACAAAACGTCTTGACTCAGATAAGTTAATAAGGAGAATGAAAAAATGAGTCGCTGGCGAACTTCTCACAGGTCTAGTATATTTTAATCTCGTGTAAACGTTTCGCCCTTCGGGCTTCTTCAGTAGCTCTTTCGTACTCGGGACGACTTATTTTGGCTGAAAAAGAAATCGCTTTCATTCAATCCATGGGGCTTTACACACTTCAGCCTATAAGCCCATTGTCCTTCTCTGTCCAATCGGTCCTTCTCATCATTTACTTGATCAATTAATTGTATATCGAGATCTTCGATGCCTTTGTGGGTTTTTGCCTACCAACGAGGTCTTTGATAAAAGGGCTGATGAACTCAGTAAGTATCTGGTGGCACGAGGATATCGGGAACGATTTGTACGTGAACAGATCCGGAAAGCTAAGTTAAAAACCAGAGAGGAGACATTAACGCCGGTGCCTCAAAAAGCCACTACACGAGTTCCCATGGTAGTGACGTACCATCCTAATCTTCCTAACATTGGGGCTATACTGAGGGAAGTTCAGCCTTTGCTACATTGTTCTGATAAATGTAAGAAAGCGGTGAAAGAGGTTCCGATGGTGGCTTTCCGTAGACCTAAGAGTCTGGGAGATTATCTAGTACACGCCAAACTAAAATCTTCAGACTCGGAAGATAAACCCAAAGGAACTGTCAAGTGTGGAGATCGCCGTTGTCACGTCAAAAATAACAGGAAAAAGATATTCCATTAATTTCGAGCTGTAACTGTAATTCAACCAATGTAGTGTATTTGCTGAGTTGTAAAGTATGTGGTGTTCAATATGTGGGATCAACCAGTACTAGGTTTCGCCTCAGATTTAATAATCACAAGAGTCGTATTCGAGCTCATGCTAGACTCTCATTGGATGACAATTCTAGAGATGATTTAATTTATCAACACTTTAATGGCCAAATCCACAAAGGGTTTTTGAGTTGCCAACACCAGCTTTACAACTAAATGGTCTATCATCGCAAGAGCCCGCCCCTATCACAATTCAAGCAAAAGATGTGATTTATGCTTAGCAGAAAAACTTCATATAATTAAACGCAGCAACAACAATCTACTGAACAAACGATCCGAGCTTGTATGAAAACAAGTTTTATCTCATGAAAAATTAACGCTTATCCTACACAATAGCTATTGCATTGCCCTTGTTTTAGCTCAGCCAGTCTTACATCACACCCCCAGTTCCGCCCTTCTCACCCATTGTAATTAGAACCCCATTGTTCTACTCATCGTAAACATCTATATATAGCTAGCTAATAAAGAATTAAACTTTATTCGCATAAAAGCTGATGGTGACGTCAATCGTGCGTCTGTCCTCTAATAGATCATAGGCAAGAACCAATCAACATCCGTGAATAACTTGGGTTATTATATAAATATATATAGATATATATATATATTGAAAAAAAGCTGTCACAAGCATCTTCCTCACTCATCCTCATAAACACAAATATATATTTATCACAAATGAAGACAGAGAACAGTTTCCTTTAAATCCACCTATATTTCGATCACATTCAGTGATCTTCTTCAGGGTGACTAACTAACCGTTAACGTACAGCACTTTTAAATTGTTGAATTGCCAAGGCAACGCGCGCGCATCACAACTGAAATTTAAACACCTAACGGAAAATGCCATAGATCTTATAATCATCTTCTGCGATCTGAAGAATGACTTGGTAGAGTTTACGGAGATAGTTCTTAAGAACAATAATTTTGAATTTAATGAGAGGCATTTTGTCCAGAGAAGAGGCACTGCGATAGGAACTCGGATGGCACCGTCGTATGCTAACATTTTTATGGACAAACTAGAAAGACAGTTTATTTCACACGCTTTAATAAAACCCCACACTTGGTGGTGGTATATTGATGATATTTTTATAATTTGGACCGAAGGAGAGGAAAGTCTTAAAGACTTTCTTAATTACCTGAATAGTGCGCATGGAACGATCAAGTTTACATCAAAATGGTCCTACCAGGAAGTCGAATTCCTAGATGTTAAAGTTCTGAATGACTCGGGAAAACTGGAGACGGATGTTTACATCAAATAGCCATCAGTATCTCCATAGTGTGTCGTGTCATCCAAACTCTTGCAAGAAAGGGATTCCCTATGCACAAGCATTACGTTTGAGGAGGATTTGTTCCAAGGAGACTTTCTTTGAAAGAAGAGTGCGGGATTTGTGTAGTTTTTTAGTAGAAAGGGGATATGAGAAGAATTTCATACAACAACAAGTTGGTAGAGCGAGACAAACACCAAGAGATGAAGCATTGAGGGATAGACCAAAAAAGGAAAATACCAGGATTCCCTTCACAGTGACGTACCAACCGGGCCTTCATAATATCGGGGGCATGTCGAGGAAGCTACATCCGGTTCTTCACTCCTCGCAGAGATGTCGGGATGCCATTACGGAAGTGCCCATGGTCGCTTTCAGAAGACCGAAATGCCTCTCCGACTATTTGGTTCGAGCAAAGGTTAGGAGTGTCGCTAAGGAAGAGATAACAGGAACATCAAGGTGTGGGAGCAAGCGGTGCCAAACCTGCAATTCTCAGTGTGTGGGGAGAATATTCTGCAGCAAAACCAATGGGAAGGATTTCCGCATCAATTACAACTTAAATTTTAATTCTGACTACTCTCGTTGTCAAGTCCTTGTCTGGATCATTCATTCCACGTGGTGGGGACCAACAAGGGAGCTCCTTTCACCACCATCCACAATTAAATGAGGAACTCTATTAATTTTTTTTTAAAATCTTTTTTTCTTCATGTTTTGTTTAAAAAATGCTGATGATGAAAAATAAATCAAACGTGAACCTAGTGTTCTCGACTTTGCTTCCTCATAAAGTTGGATTTCCTTTGCATCACAACCTTTGGGTTTACAACTGTGGGCATGTTTGTACATTGGTTGGCACGAGCAGCTGTAGTAGTGTCTGTTAAGAGTGGCAAGATGAAGAGCAGGGGCTACTTAATTAATAGAGGTTGGGCAACCATTTCAAGTTATCTAACTTAAAAAGGTGAGATTATTTGGAACAGACTGAAAGTAGTCTCTAATTTTGGTGAACTAGTACAAGCTGGAGAATGTTTGGGTGTGCTGTGCAAAATTTGGAAGACATGCATCATGAGGTGGGTGCTCTGCTGGCAACACACATCTTCTGAAATTCCAAATTATATCTCTTCCACCCCTTACTCACTGGAATTATACAAGTGACCACAAGCAGTTGTTTGGAAAAGCGAGTTAATGCAGGTAGCCATTATTTGAGGAAATTATCATATTAACAGTTGTTGAGCCAAATGCATTTCATCCAAATGCGAAGGGCCAGCTCACTCAAGATCTCCCTCAAGGAAACTGAAGTCTATTTAACAAATCGAAAGTGGTTCAGCTTTGTCTGTACTCTTATCGACAACAATATTCATCATTGCACTGGTCAAAATGTTGTGGAATCACGAGGCGCATCCAAAGTAAGTGTTTATTTCAGAGCGTGACCACAATCACGACACAAAGAAGGAGCAAGCGCTATCTACAACTTTCTCACAATATGATTCGTTTATTTCCTAAAATGAGCATTCCTGATTTGATATTACATTGCTTGACAAATTGAGACGAGCATGATGCAAGCAGCGTTGTCTAAACTCTTTTATATAATAACTGAAGTTATTCTCGCATTTTGATTGGTTCTTGCCTATGATCTATTAGAGGACAGACGCACGATTGACGTCCCCATCAGCTTTTATGCGAATAAAGTTTAATTATTTATAATATAAAATAAATAGATTCCATGTTGCTGTGCGTCTTGTTCAGTAATAGATCACAGAAGACGTCAAAATGTGGTAAGAACATCAGTGACACACTCAGCTATTTTGTTCTCACCACATTTTGACGTCATCTATGATCTATTACTGAACAGACAAAAGGCAACATGAGGAATCTATTTGTTAAATTGACAATGGCAAATTAGCCAATCAGATTGCAAGATTAAACGCAATTGTGTTAAAATATTGTTTTAAAGATGGGAAAAAAGCACAAGGAAATTTTTGATTTTTAAGACTGGTATACCATTGGTGTTACAAAAAAAAAAACTACCGGTATTATAACAGAATTGGCTGAAGTGGAAAATACCATAATACTCCCCAAATTTTGAATAAGCATTGCTTTTGTTTTCTCTTTGGACCACATTAATTTTTCAGTCCCAAGAGAAACAGGAAATGCTTATGCAAAATTTGGGGGGACAAACAAAGAGTATTATGGCATTTTCTGACTTGGCCAATAGTGTAGATACAACCTTTGTAAAAAGTGTTCTTTAAATAACCCTAATTTTTTGTTCAATACCACATATGTCACAAAATTCAAAGCAATCGATCAACTATCACCTGTATGTACATGTATGCATCAAATTTGCAACAATAACAATAATTAATATTTTACAATCACTGATACAAAAAGAAGCAACTGAGAAATAAACCAATATTATTTTGGCAAGCAGAGGACCTGACAGTTTATCCAAATGAAAGCAAATATTGAAGATTTCAACTTTTCTTTCACCAAAATCCAATTTACGAAACTAAAACACTGGACAAGGGAAATTGTTAATTTCAAGGGACATTTTAAGATGGAAGTAACAATATCACAGAAAAGATAGACTGTGTACCCTTCCTGAGAAAGCAAAAACTGGCACCGTTACAGAAATTTTGAGGTGTAGATTATATACAGGTATCTTTGTTATGACAGATTTAGATTTGGGAAATTATCTTCCCCAGACCTGTACCTAATCTTCAATCCAGCATTCTTCCATACTACTGTTTTGATATAAAATGTTTAAAGATGTTTTATGCCACTCATAAAAGGATCACAGATCCATCATTCCAGATCCATAAAAGCTCCATAAAGCATCAAGCATGTTAGGCCACCAAACTTCATGTCTTGACATGCTTCATTGCATTTAAGATGTTCCATTTGGTCAGGCCTTGGTGTAAAATATTTCTTTTTCTGTTGGCTTTCAAGAAGTAACTCAGTTCAAATGCTCTTTGTAGTGTTCAACTATAATAACATTAATTATACTTGAACATTATTGTATTGAAAAAGATTTTGCCACAGAGCAAACAATAATATTAAAATTATTGTTACTTTTTTACCTATTCACAAAATTGAGTTGTCAAATTTCCAAATGAACAGAAAGTCTTGATATTCAGTGGTAATTATCTCATAATATGGTCAGTTGAATGATACTTAATATAATTCCAGCAGCAACGCTGCAAATTACCACACTTATGACCAAATAATTTTATTGCAAAAAACCATACTTTTGGACTTTTAAGAGCTGCGTCACAGGAATTTTCACGTTTTTGAAAAAAATACCACAGAGAACTATTCTAGATGACCTCTACTATAGATACTAAAAAAAGAATGATAGAAAAAATGACCTTAATGATACACATAAGTTTTGGCCATAGGAGTAACTGCAGAATACCCAGCCACTAATAATGTGTTCTTGTAGTGGCATTCTTTGATTTTTATTTGCACATGAGTGGCAGTTAACAATTATCCTGGGAAATCGTGCGGAATATCGTCTGATACGTAGTTGGCTAAAATCAGGCAATATTCCCCAAGATTGAGCAGGATAATTATTTTATTATTCAACACATTGATGACAAAGCACAATTCTCAATGTTTATTTGAAAAAAAGCTGGAAAAACTACCATTTTTCTCTGTGACACACAAAATTACGTATATGGCAGAATATTTGTTGTGTACGCATGACGAATATTGAGTGTGCTGTGACCACATTTGGACATTGTCACAATGTGTTGAATAATAAACAAAAATAGATGCTATTCATGCGCAAATAAGTGGCTAGGTATTGTGCAGTTCAGTTAAGTTTTTTTTTCTGAGTAAAACAAAACCTTTCATAATCCTCATAGATTCAAAAAAGTATATTAACTCCCTTTTACCCCTAATTAACAATTAGATGTGTAGGAGTTCACCATTCATACACCCATGTGTATGTGGTTACTTTTGCAAGCGCCATTGCAATATTGCCTACAGGACCTTCCTTTGCAATCTTTTGCTTCAGTGTGATTATCTCCTCAGAGGACAACTCTTCTTTCCCAGAAAAATGCAGTTTGCTGTCAAGATTATCTTTGTGCAGAGCTGCTCCTTTACTGTAGAGCTTATCTTTGAATGCAGCATATTTTGTGAAAAACTCCCTATCTCTTGGAGGTGTAGGATCTGGCCAAGTGTTAGGACAACCATATATGTCTTTGTCAATGGACATGTCACTGCATCTCCACCAAAGCTCGAAGGATTTTGTAAACAGCAATGGGTCGTTTTCGAAAAACTTGTACGCACTAACACGTCCGTGCGTGTCAAGGAAAGTCAAGCCGGCATTTGGAAGATGATACAATCCCTCGTTGAAGTAAAATGCAGACAGGAAGAAATCCTCCGTACCAGAGGAAAGCCAAGTTGTTTTGTTGCTGCCGTCGATATATGCTCGCATGCAGCCCTCAAGAAATACAAGATTCGAGCTTTCTGCAACCATTGTCACCATAAATAATGCTCCCGCTGAGCTCTTGATGTCCGCCAATGGAAGGAACTCCAATGGTCTCAAGAGGAAGTTCTCGTTTTTATAGAGCCTTAATCTTGTGTTTGAGGGTAAAATAAGATCGCCTAAGACTACAGGATAATTCTCCACTCCTCGGACGATGTACCAAAAGAAACCAGAGCTCTGTGAGGTAGCAGTAACTCGGAATGATCTGCTAAACGGGATGCGAACTGTGTTATATATTCCGCCATTAGCGGTGTGAGCAATTCGTCTAGTTCCCCACGGTATGTTCTTTATGTCTTGTTTCTCAGTAAATCCTAATCCATGAGCGAGGAACAGGTCGAAATCAAGACTTGCCTCCAATTCACCGTCAATGTAGATTCTTATTCTGGTGTCTTCATTCATCGTCAACCCTGTGAACCACTGCTCCGTTATGACACCAGGTTCGCCAGTGTCGTGTTCGTAAAGAGTTTTCTCTACGTTGGGTGTTATCCAACCATTCTTTATGGCATAGGAGAACGACTTCATGTTTGAATTAACAGAAACCTGTGCTAATGTCACTTGAAAAAGACACAGAAGAAGGAAAATTCGTATCACCATCATTCTGACAGTTATCAAATTCAGCATGAAAAGCAGACTGAAACATACAACTGGTTGCGATCGGCTTGTGCTCCGTCATGAGATGATCTCATGAGCTGAGTATGATACACTTGGTATTACCGTGACGTAAGGTATGCGCCGTGCGCATTGTCATGAGACCTTTATTATCAAACCTCATTTGTTTCGGCACCTTGCTATAAAGCGGCATTAGGATCAAAATTCACTTTCCAATAGAGACAGGCACAACAAAGAAGTCCGCTTTGATATTGAGACCAGCCTTGCCTTCTCGCAATGACCAAAGAACAAATAGGTGTTTTTGTAAAATGCAGATTAAAGAAGCAGTGCCTTTCGAACTATTGGCTCAATTAAGATAAATTTCACCCTTCAATCAGCCTTGCTCTTTTTTGGTTTTTGGTAAGTATGATATCTGTGATGATCACTCTAATCAGCGCTCGCTATACTTATCAAAAAACATGAGGAGCAAAGGCTGATTGAAAGGTGAAATTTATCTTAATTGAGCCAATAGTTCAAAAGGCACCGCCTCTTTAATCTGCATTTTATAAAAATTCTGTCATGTGCGCCACTGTGCATGGCGAAGCGAGAAATCAGGCTTGAACGGATTATTTGAACCCACTGACCTCGCTTAGGCCGCAAACTGGCCGCGCGAAAGTTGGCGCAAGAAGACTGAGTCTCTTGCCCCAACTTTCGCGCGGCCAGTTTGCGCAAATTTGTTTGGAGCTCTTCTTTTCAACTGGAACGCTTGCTACGCAGGGTAACATGACTTCTGCGTTACCGACGAAAAAGCCACTAGTGGCATTTGAGGCCGGGTGAAATCAAGTATCTCTGTAGAGGATTGAACTGAGGAGAGAACGTTTTTAGTCTTGCAGTGATTATTGCGGTTACCGTGTAGCACGAAATTTTTGCGGGAGTAGGCGATTTTATTAGGTTTACGGGAACTAATTTTTGCGATTCTCTGTTGAAACAGCAAAGAAGCAGCACATTTTATTTTATACTTTTATTGTATGGTATGTTGAATCATAGTTGGCTCCACTTACATACCGTATGAGAGACATACGGCATCATGTAACTGCACGCAAAAGAAACTGAAAAACAAAACAATATAAGTCTACCCTAACCTGCGATCAGACGTACTTTTCTTTAGACAGTGCGCGTACCTGTCTGAAGGGTCGACTGAAGGTATGTTCTACCAAAGTCATCACAAGTCGTGACTGGCCTACAGCAGGCTAAATCTTCACAAATGCAGTACCCGTGTTTTGTCTACGGCCCTCAGAGATAATCCACCATTCCACCATAGAACTATTGATTTTGTTTTGGTTAAAATTGGTTGGTCTTTTATCCCTGTTTTCTCTGATTTTTTTGCATGCCTCCAGCCAATGTGACCCAGGTTCGATTTCCAGACTCGGCGTCATCTGTGGGTTGAGTTTGTTGGTTCTCGATCTGCTCTAAAATCTGAGGTTTTTCTCCGGGTACTCCGGTTTTCCTCTCTCCTCAAAAACTAACATTTGACTTCATTTGCGTTAATTGTTGATTTCAGTTTACAGTGTCCCCAATTAGCGCTTGATTGCTAGAACGACTTGACACTTAATTAAGTTCCTTTCCTTTCCAGAATCTTCTCAAGAACTCAGTCTCTTTTTCCGGCTCGACGTGCTTCAGTGTTATGTAAGTACAAGCTGTTACTCTTATTCAGCTCATAATTAAGTTATTCACGGTATTGTACAAATTAAACAACCTTTCTTAACATAAAATGAAAATTATTCGGCTCACATGACTAGAGTCGTCGAAAATCACTGTACACCTAGCTTGACAATAATACGGAATTTAGATCTACGACGGCGACGGTCGACGAAAACGTCACCTCAAAATATAACGTGGCTCTAGTATAATTCCAACCTCGTACCCAGGACGCTTTTTTCCCTGGCTTGAGGTTGGTATAATTCTTTCGCGATTATTCAGTCTCGTTCACGTCCTACAATGTGGGCGAAGTGTCCTAAAAATAAATTGGTACGAGCGGTTTCAGAGTTAAAATAGAGAATGAAGGATTCTTTGTTGCATGCTTAAGTTGTCGTCAAAACCTCAAATTTGGTGATTTCACGTCGTCGTTTTGCAGAGCCTCGCTAAGATACTTGCTAAAATCCGTGCTGCACGTGCCGCACGATTATTTATACTCTTTTAACCAATTATATTACTGTTTTGTGGCTTTGTCGTAGTCGTAGCCGTCGTCGTTTCTTAAATTCCCTGTTAGGGAACTTAAGCAACGACAACGGCGGCGGCAACGAGAACGTCACAAATTTGCATATTTAGTGAACAAAAACAATAGCTTTGCACGCCCTGCACGTGCGTTTTTCACTTTTGTCCATTTCTTTGCCATCGTCAGCAATAAAGCATCGTGGAATAGACAAATCTGAGGTTTTATCAAGAACCTCAGAACTTGAGGATACATATACATTTCCTCCTCTAAATGAAGCGCCGTTTCGACCAGTGTCATTCTTGAGCAACTACCACACCCTTGTCGTATTGAAAAGGTTGAACTAGTCACGAAGTGATTACAATAACGCGAATTTATTTTTGAAATGACGTTCTCGTTGACGTCGCCGTCGTCGTTGCTCAAGTTCCCTAATAGGAAGCTTAACTCAGCAAGGACGAGGGAAACGGAAACGTCTTCTTACAATATGAGTCCCATCATGTGTACCAACTATTTACTCGAAATACCTGAAAGGTATCTGAGTCACAATCTCAGTTGACTTTGTCCACTGCAGCAAAACGGACAACAGAATTGCGAGGCGGTGATTTCATTGGCTAAAAGCAATTCACTTGACCCCTTGGAGCAATACATTTCACCTCTATAACGACGTAACTACTTTTTCCAACAACAACAAAAAACAACCGTGGTATCGAGTGTCGTTGGAGGAGATTTCTGCTCGCGCGAGGCTTCAAACAGCCTCATTTCAAACAGAATTCGATGAAAATCCGCATTTAGAACATGCATTGGAGCAGCCAAAACGATGGGAGCTGTGTTGGGGCTTCAGTGTGAAACTCAAGCCCACGTTCTGAGTGAAAGCACAATAGCAGCTAAAACTTGAAGTAAAGATTCAGTCTTCTGAAAATGTTATGAATAAGATAGTTAATTTAAATCTTGTATGTTGACAACATGATGAAATCGTCAGTACAGAACTCCCAGCAGTGGTTTGTTGAAAATGCCCGAAATTTCTTTTTCTTTTAGCTGTTCTTTGTACGAGCATCACCCGCGGGTATCAAACTTTTAGTTGTCTCACGGTCTTCGTGTTAGCTCCCAAGAGGGAGGTCACCGCATTATTCACACGCAACCTTTTTTGAGCAGCGGACGGGAACCGGAAATGAACATTTTCCATGCCAGGGGCCCGTTTCTCGAAAGTCCCGAAACTTTACGGGCCATTTTCGGGTGTCACAATTCTCTCTGTATCTCAAGAACGGAGAGGATTTAAATCGTCAAACTTCGCAGACATTTTGCTTTTTGTTACCTTGAAAACATGTCAAAAGATCGGCTTTCCAAAACAAGCGGTTGAGCGAAAACAGTAGATTTTTCTCATTTGCATTATGATTTGGCATATGTAAAG
>OX421446.1:8932321-8934821 GCA_949126865.1 Montipora capitata
CCCCCTTTGCGCGCGGCAGTCAAAACTGCGCTATATATCCTGTCAATCATTTTCTCTTTCATCGCGAACGGTGCATTTCTGTGCGCAAACGACGTTGTTGTCGATCTACCCTGTCGAAAGGACGCCACCAAAGTCTTTTTTCGCAAAGTTAACACAAATAAATATATTATCAATACACGTCTTTTTACACTTGAAAATATCATGGAGGGCCCCCAATAGGGTTCTTCAATCCCGCCATCCCGACCAAAATTTTCCCTTTATCCCGAAATCCCGAACACTTTTATCGGCCAATCCCGATCCCGTTCATGATGTCACAGCATGATGTCCAACAGTTGATCAAAAACAGTAAATAAACTGCTATAAACAATTGTTTATTGATTTTGATCAAGTTAAAATGGCCGAAAACCAGTTAATTTAGAATACGCATTGTTAGTCTTTTCCACCAACCTTCATGATCCAATTGACCTAAATTGTAGCATAGAATTGAATCTGTTCAATTTGTATGTTCCACTTTGTTAAACTCGATTTATTTGATTAAGTTTAGATTTAATTAAGCAACATCATGTTTTTATGGAACGGCGATGATTGCCCGTGATATGATTGCTAATGTATACGATCATTTCCAATTAGCATCAAAACACTTCCCGTCAAGCAAAAAAAACCCGAGAAAAACAGGCGGAAAATGGTCACGTGGTCCTCACTGCTGTTTCACGTTTGCCGTATAACTTTAAGTGTTTTCAGACTTTTCAGTAAATTAGCAATGGCTTAGGATATAATTCTGTTATTGCAATAAATCTTCCGAACCGGGAAACCGTTCCGAGAAGGACGTTGACGCTCCGCGGAAGTTGTGCCCGAAATTTCTCTTTCCGCAAAAAAAGAATTTTTTCCCTTCTCAGAAAAACGAGCCATACAACCAATAATATCATGTACGTCGCGAACAGCGATGTAGGTGCGAAATACGTCTGCGTTCGCAGTCTTCGCAGGCTAACATTTCGAAAACCACAGAGTCAGGAGCCCATCACCAGGAGCGTGCAACTTCCATACAGCGTCTGTGAAACGGCGTTTTCACAAGTAAGGTTATTTTTAGATACGCCTTTCCCGCGAATTAGTTTTCAAAAGCCAATCAGAAGCAGTGCATAATTAATAACAGTTTATTACTAATTATGCACCGCTTCTGATTGGCTTTTGAAAACTAATTCGCGGGAAAGGCGTATCTAAAAATAACTTTACTTGTGAAAACGCCGTTGCACGAAAATAGGTAAGTTGCACGCTCCGGGTGATGGGCTCCTGACAGAGTATAAATCTAGCCTATGCGCCACAGCAAAACGAGACACTTATGGTATAAAACGTGATGTGGTTACAAGTAACAAAGGTCACGAGACCTTTGCCTAACTGGATCTTATTACGGCCAAAGTTAACGACAAAAATCACGCCATAGGGGTCATCACAAAAGGCACTTGTCTGCGTGGTGGAGAATGCTCAGCTTGAATTTCCGGTTGTTTCTGTCCGCGTTGCCGACCGCGAAAGTTGAACTTATTTTAAATTTCTCACCTCAAGAAATGCCGGATCTCGGGGCTTCAAAGTGACGGTTTCCCGGATCCCGCTTCGTAGTGACGCTAAATCCCGTATCCCGTCCAAAAATGCAATCCCGAATCCCGCTCCCATATTTCTTTAGAATCCCGAATCTCGCGCTCCAAAAAGTGCCAAATCCCGGATCCCGAAACCCTATTGGGGACCCTCAGCATACTGATTTCGTCTTAAAAAATGGTTAGAAAAGCACTAATAAGCACAGCAGCCTAAGCACAGCAGCTGACGTTCGAATCGCCGCTCGCCGGCAACCCAGTTTTGCCGCCAAAGTTCATTGACAAAAAAGTTGCCACAAAACCTTTTAAATGGTTTTCAGGCGAACAATTGACGTGACGTCGGATAGCACATTTTTTCCTCTCGCTGAATTCTGATTGGTCAATTTAAATTTCAGTAGCTCTCGCTGTCACCGAAGTATAAATATTAAGGAATTTAGGCCAAAAATAGGAATTTATGTAGAGGTGTTACTTCTTTACGCAATTGCAAAAATTGCGTTCATAACTGCGAAGATCATAGCTTCTGATAGGAATATATCTGCCTGTCATTAGATGTGATGTTGCCATGGTAACGGCCATAATAAAAAAGTTGACACCCAGAAAATAAACCTTATTATATCGGTATGCATACTGGTAAATCTCTACAGGGAAAACTTTAAGAGACATTAACTAGGTTTCCTTTTGTAACTCGTGCTCTGTAATGAGAATATTCGCAAATTCTCTAGGGAGCCACCCTGCGTGTTGCCAGTGGTGGATAGAAACGACGAATGAATAGGCCATTTCCGAGTTCATGTCTGCCTCCCCTTCAAAGCGAGTATAAGTGCAAGGTTTTTCTTATGAAAATTAGTTTTAATTCTTATGTAAAGTAGAACTAATTACCATCACAAAAACCTCGCACTTAGACTCACTTTGAAGAGGAG
>OX421446.1:8942321-8969821 GCA_949126865.1 Montipora capitata
TAAATAAGTGCAAGTTAGTATTTCAAAGACAGACAAAATTTCTTTTTTTTCTAGTGGCTTGCAACGTTTGCTCCTGGTGATCCCAGAATCGCTTGCGCACAACGTAGGTCTCCGATTACTGGTAAATCATTCATTTGAAAACTTTGAGAAAAATTTCAAGTGGTTATTTATTCCAAACTGCATCAGAAAAATCATGTGATTACTTAATAATATACAAGAAAAAATTTTGAGGTACAATGTAGATTGGTTATTTGTCTTTCTTTGGTCATTAAGTTCTCAGTTTGTTACCACCTTTGCACTCATTTACCTCTTTTCAGAAGTGTATTATCTGAAAAATTCCTTTCTCTTAGCTAATCAGAATGGGGAAACTTTTTCATTACAATTTTATTATCAATAGTGTAACATTTGTGCTTTTGCCTCTGAACTGGCCCCTGTTGACAGGTAAAATTGTCTAACATTAGACAAGTGTCCTCTTTGGGAGTCAAAGGTCAAAATAAAAATTTTGTTGCTTTTCTTTAAAGTTTTCCCATTGTCAAAACCCTCTTTTTCCTGTTGACAGGCTTCCGATGATCAAGTCGTGAGAGTACTCAAGTCATTAGGTGCTGGAAAATTAATAGAAACAAATATGTACATATAGGATGTTACAATAGTCATCACCAATGCGATCCACTGTGAAATAAATTGCAATTTATTATTTCCAGTATTTTTCTCAGATTGCAGACATGCTATGATTGGCTAATTTAGCGGCCATATTTTACAGTACTACCCAATCAGGAGAGATACTATCAGCACTCGAAGATGTAAAATTCGAATCCCCGCACAGCCATGTGATATCCTCTAGGTACACTTGTCTAAAGGTTTTCTTGTATGTACATGTACAAGGGCATTACTCTATTATACTGGTACTTCCTTTCCACCATAAGTCTAAGTCATTGAAAGTGGCTTGGGTTGAACAGAACAGGAAAAATTCCAGGTTTAATTGCTCTAAGCAAGTAACAATATAAGTTTACTGGCCAGATAGGCAAGCGAAATTTCCTTCAGTAGTCCAGTACATGCACATGTAAGTCTGTCAGAAAGTTTGAGGTTGCTAAAATTAATGATTATTCAAACCAAGAGTAAGAGGTTTTAAACCATGGATTAATTTAAAATCCAAGTATTCCGGTTCTTACTATTCTACATGTAAGTTGAGGAGGGCACGTCAAACAAGCAATAGTCAAGTCTAGGCAAGTGAAATTTGCTGGCCCAGTCTGGGAAAGTTGGGATCAACATTTTTTCTTGCCCTGATGACCCCTCAAGAATTTCATTTCACATGCCTCTGTCTTGAATTCTTAAAACCTAGACAGGGTGCAAACAAGTTTTTTATGCAGCCACAGAATCTGTGAATTTGAACAACAAAGCTTTTTCTTTCATCAGAAAAACACAACTCAACTCATTTGGCATTAAGCCCTTTATTTAAGAAAGTTCAAACTAGGGACTGTGCATTTTGTTTTTAAGTTAAAATCTATATAAATTATGCTTACATCCTGTGTGAACATTTTACTATTTAAATGACAGTCTCCACAAAAATACCTTTTTTTTATACTGCGAAAGCAAGAGATTATCCACAGCTACTACCAAGGTAAATGCTTTCGAAGTTAGAAATAATTTCTCACCATTTGCCCCTACAATTAAAAATGCATCATTTATCCCTGGTAGAACCCTTCACCAATATTAATATTGGCAACACAAGAAAACAACAATGCGATTTGTTTAAAGAGGAAAAAGAATCATGCGGCATAATAGGGTGTGTTTGATTGACCCTAATTTAGAATAAGAGTATGTGGAGTAATGATTTTAAATGGTATGTCTGGCGTTTTCAAGCAACAAGGACAATAAAGACATGCTTAAAATAGCATTTTTGCAGGTATTTGACAATTCTAATGTGAGTCTCCATAAAAGCAAAGGATTCCTAACTTCATTCCACGTATCCCTATTCAGAAATTTGGTCAATCAAACACAGCCTTAGACTCAGAAATTGCCTCTGATTGGAGAAAATTAACCTTAAAAAGTCAAATATTGTATTGTTTCACACATTACTCTTCATTTATTTTAAATGTAATTCTTACCTAGAGAGGGTATGACAGGAATGTCCTTAGGCACCAATAGCAAGCTAATTTGACTAGCTCTAAAAGACCTTTTTACCCCCTTAAATTCACTCAAACAACAATGGTTTGTGGAATCTTTTTACAGCCTCCTGGCCAAAATCACTGGTTCACTTATAAGCAGACCTCTCCTTTTCTTAGTGATATTCCCAGTGTGGGAAGTTATAAAACATTGTAACTATATACAGTGCATTTTTACAAGCCACAAACAATGCAGCAAAGACGTTTTCTTCTTAAGACTGCAAGAAAAGAGGAGAAGCAAAATAGATTGTGGTAAACATTTTCTGCATGAAAAATAATCACAGGTTATGAAGCAACTTAACATGTAGTTACAAAGAAGCCTTTAAAAAAAGAAATAAAACTTTAATAGTCATTAAAAAACCCCTGACTGTTAAGTGGTTGATTATGCACTGAGCACTAGCTTGCTCATACTCGTTAAAAACACAAAGTATTAAGAACATTTACAACTGCAATAATCCACTCTTGAAATGAAAGTATTATTTTAAAAGACTGATTTGCACTTTGACATGCTTTATACTCTTAAGAGGTCACTAAAATTTAAAACTCGAAGCACAGCATTAAGAATTTCAAAGTTTACAACCTTAAAAAGTGATGCATTGGTTGCATATGTTTAACATAACTATTATTTTCTACACATTTTTCAATATTTTTTTCACATAAGCATCATTTCAGCTAAGAGGTCCTCAACAAGATCAAAGCAATGGAATTTAATTCTTAACGACTGATGTGCTTGCATCTGTCTCTTCAGCAACACTGAAAAGTAAGAAAAAAACATTTATGAAATTGGTGGTTTTACACAACGGTCAGTTCCTAATCATGTGCCAATTCCTGTGGAGCTTCATCATAATAAAGTAAATAAAACCCATGTCTGAAGCCCAACAACATCACAAGAAGGGGATCTGTCTGATGCCTTGTCTTTGGCTCTCCATTTTAAATACTCATGCAGATCTCCCAATTATGTTTTATTCAATTTTGATTGGCACAGCTTATAAAAATAAGATCAAACCTTGTAACTAAGGAATACCTTGACAAATGGATGATCCATCAAGTCAATAGCTGTCTGTCGTGAATATGGATCATGCAGGAAGCAACACAGAAGGAAATCTTGACCCTCCTCACTTAGATTTTCTGGGATATCAGGGGTTGCTCCTTCGCCAACTTTGAACATTATCACATAGTTATTGTCGCAATCTGGCCAGGGAGGCTGTGGAGGTAAAGAACTGGGTTAGTAGATAGAAAGAATTATCTTGTATCTTGGCAGTCAGCATTCCATTGCCTCTGGCTGCAAAATGGAGTAAGCATATAAGACCAAAGCCAAGTACTTGTACTTTGGGGAAAGAACCATCGGTACTGTTATTCATTCTACAAGGAATTCTAGTTGCTCCTAAGCAGATACAGTAGATTCCATGTTGCTGTGCATCTGTTCAGTAATAGGTTAAATGTGGTAAGAACAAAAAAATGGTGTTCTTTCCACATTTTGACGTCATCTGTGATCTAAAACCAACATTTGACTTGATTTGTGTTAAATGTTAATTTCAGTTTACAGTGTCCCCAATTAGTGCTCCAGCGCTAGAACGACTAGACACTTAAATAAAGTTCCTTTCCTTTCCTTTCCTTTTTATTAGGGAGCTTAAGCACGCACGTTTTTGAGACGCGGACGGCAACCAGCTTTTTACACTAATCATCTCTATTAAATGGAGAAAAGATGCTTATCAATGTAAATGTGGTTATGTGAAAAAAAAGGTTAAAAGGGAAAACAGCTCGCTTCCGGTTGCGGTCCGCGTCTCAAAAACAGGTGTGCGTAAGCTCCCCATTACTGAATAGAAGCAAGGCAACATGGAATCTACTGGTAATTGTTTTATATACCGTAATGAAGATTTAGTTTTTTGATGACGACATCAGCATCTGTCCTCCAATAGATCATAGGTGAGAACCAATTAAAAAGTGTGTGCATTATTGACAATTTATATAACATTGGTTTAACTGACATATGGACAATGTTCTGGAGCTATAATAAATGTCACTCGCACACTGAAGAAGAACCTCTGCATGTATAGAACTTCCCAAGGCAAGATTTTGCATAACTTATAATATTCCGAAATGGCATTGCCAATGGATCTTCACACCAGAAATTGGTCAAACTAAAGAATGCCTGTAGCCTCAAGGTTAAGTTACCTTCCCAGTTGCCATTTCAACCACCACGCATCCAATGCTCCAGATGTCGGCAGCTCGTCCATATCCCGCACCTTTGTCTAAAGTAATCACCTCTGGGGCCATGTATGCTGAAATAGAGCACATCTGACTCATGGGTTTCAATAACATTTGAAGTTGGCTGCCTTGAGTATAGTAACTGACTGTTGTCATTGTCAAAATTAAGTTTATTCTTTAATTTAATGTGGTTTTGATTGCTTAAGGTGGCTTACTACAGTTTTCTGAAGAAAAAGATCAAGATTGTGAAATCTGTGAAATCAAAGCAACAGGATGTCTCTTCTGAAGTGTTAGTCACTGCAATTGATGTAAAATGTAATTTTACCTAAAAAATAAATGCTAAATATAGTGACCAAGCTCCTAAAAGGGGGACTGGAAACTAGACATTTCAAAGGCCTTTTTCTCAAAACCTAGCTGTACGACCAAGGTCAAAATTTTGGGACTTACTAAACAATATGAAGGTGAAAGCATCAATATTTTTTTAAAAAGATCTATCAGACACTTTTTCAGTTTATTTATACTATCAAAATTGACGAAAATCGGCATTCTTGCCAATTGCGAAAAATTAAACCTGTTTTACAGATTTATCTATTTATTTCTATAAATCCTGTAATTATTTTAATTTTCCTACTAAGCAAATCCTGAAGTTTTAAGGTGGGGTCGTATGGCTAGTTTTTGAGGAAAAGACCTTAGAAATGTCTAGTTTCCAGTCCCCCTCCAGGAGTGCGGTTTACTATATTTAGCATTTTCCCCTGATTTGCATTCATTTGTTAGGTAAAATTACATTTTACATCACTTGCAGTGCCTAACACTTCAGAGGAGACAACCTGTTGCTTTAATTTCACAGATTTCAAAATCTTGATCTTTTTTTTTCTTCGCCACCTTAACCCATAATTTGACACCTCAAACATCGTCTCACTGGCATTAGGGGTCAATGGGTTAAGGTTTGAAAGAATTCAATTTAGGGAAAAAAGTAGCCAGCTCAGCGTTCCAGTTAATTTTTTCAAGTGGAGGGTCATTTATACCATTTGACGGGTGAACCAGACATTTTGTTGTAATATTTAACTGAATATTTACATTTCATCTGACGGGTCAGGAAGCCTTCTTGTCGGGTTATTGACCCGAGACCCGACTCTTATCTGGAACACTGCAGCTTCTCTGAGTGAAGTAGGCATCACTTTTTGTCAGCTGTTGGTACGGCATGACTATTCTGGCAGTGGGGGGTAGGGGTGAAGGGTACTATAGTTGAAACAAACCAAAGATTTACAAAAATGCTAACCTAAGGTTAGCATTTTTTGTAAAGGTTTGAGTTGTTTCAGCTACGGTACCCTTCAGCCCCTACCCCTCACCCCCAGAGTAGTCATGCCGCTGTTGGTACAAAGTGAAAACCACTGCAGTGACTGACAACTTATTTGCCAAGAAAAAATGGCACGATTAAGATAATTAAGTGAATGCAAGTAAGTGTCCAGCATGACTTCTCTCTACCAGTTCTTTGACTGGAAATGTCACACTGCAGGAGTTGAAGCAAAAGCTTTCATACACATTGTCAAGTGAAAGTACTAAATTACAAGTTGCTTTTTATGACATCCAGGACAAATAGTTGCAGATAATGAATATTAGTATAAATACACAGGTGATTATACATAATCGCGCGCTCTCATTGGCTCGCTATCTCGGATTATCAGCCGATAATCACCTCGACGGACAAAATGGCTACCAGTAGTCGTTTTGCCACTGTAAGTGAAGATGATTTTCGCGTTGAAATGTTTTTTGTTTTCTCTTTTTTGAAATAATCACCTGCATTTATACTAAAACAATTATTCGCCTCAGGCTCAGTGATTATCGACTTCGTCTCGGTGAATATTCACCGATAATCACTTCGCCTTCGGCGAATAATTGTTAAATAGTAAAATTCACGTCTTCAGGACCCTTACCAACTGTTCCTCGCATGTTGCTTATCTCTCCATAATTGGTTTGAAAGGGATTTTTGAGTTTGATTGATGACCCAAAATCACCCAGTTTGATGTATCCATCAGATGAGACAAAAATGTTGGCACCTATAAAATTATTATAACGAACAGTAAGTATGGATAAAAAAAAACTCTGTAACAAGCCCACTTCATTTTAAAAAAATGCCACAGTATTGTGAAATGCTGACGAAAACATCAACATTATCCACTCAGCAGGCATTTTGGAAGACACATTACTAAGTGGCCAAAAAAGAGTACATGCTGGGGTATTATGCAGAATACCAAAATTACTGAGTGTTTAGAAATGGGTGCTTGAAGTTAAAAACTGTAGCTAAATGCTACAAGCTAACAATAGGCTAGGACCTGAACTGCAGCTGTGTGCTACATTTATTAAACTGAATACATTTGCCATAACTCTGGAAAATACAGCTCCAAACACAAGCACCTGATAATGGTACATAATTATGTACTACTGAGGCAAAATTGTTTCAAAAAAATTGCTTGAATTTGCTTTTACTTATCACAGCACATATCAATCTTTCAACTCGGTTTTAGACAATTAAGGAATAGCACCTTACCCAAACTTCAAAACAAAACTATCATGATAATCGTTCTTTGTCAAGTGCATTCACAAATAAGCTAATGAAGCCTATTTACAAAGAAAAAGGATTGTGGCCTTTACGAAAAATAATTACCGGTAATAGAAAAAACGCCTAAAAGCTCATAATGCTCCCAAACAGTCATTGTTGTAGAGTGACACTAATTAAAACAAAAACCTTGCCTTTAATATCTCTGTGAACAATGCCTTTCTCATGCAACACACTCACAGCAACAAGTATTTGATCTGTATACTTTCTGATCATGGTTTCTGGTAGGTCAAGCTTCGCTACATCTGATATAGTGCCATCAGCACAGTACTCCATAAAAATGAACATCTCATCCTGTGAATGACGTTGAAGTGGATTTGTGGATTTGACATGTCCATGCAATTATGACCTACATGTACTAAACTGCACGGCAGGCATTTGAAGGGGAAGGAAAAGGGAGACCCCGAAGAGAAAGAGAAGGGAGCGAGGAAGAAGGGAAGTGAATGCCTGCAAGTTCAAGGGTTAAACAATATCAATAAATTTTAGAAAAACATAATAAAACAGATCTCAGTGTCTAATGATATACTGTAAAATAGTCTTGAAACTGAAAAGAAGTGGACGTGGACAAGTCAATCCACCATTTTTGTTTATTCTTTATTAACATTAAATATTAAATTTTAACATTTTACACAACACTTAAAACCGAGAAATATTACGTTCTTACCCTATGTAGTTCAACACCATAGTACCTCACCAAGCTCTCATGCCTGATGCCTTCAAAGTTTTTTATTTCATCAGCAAGGTCTCTGATTTCGCCATGATCATTTGGTTGAAACTTGATCTAAAAAAAGATACAGTCACGCATCAAAATTATTATTCAAGACATGTAAACAATACTAATAATTCTAGCAGTCATGACACATGCAGACCAGTTACCCATTATTATTTTTACAAGCAGCAGAGGCCAGATTGGGACTTAAGCCAGGGAACTCTGGACTGCAAGTCACAACAAGTGACAACATTCCCCCTGGAATTACTATTAACCCTTTTGCATGGGTTTTTTACCATAATAAATTACTAAAAGTTGAGGCCAAATTTGACTGAATGAACCACTGAACTCTTAAATATTGGGTTTGAACAGTACAATGCTGTATGTACAAAGATTAAAGAGATTGAGATGAATTAGCAACAAATGTCCTGTCGTTTCAAATGCTGGTATTCATATCTTTGGCAAGGTAAGTCACATATTAAGCCACAGTGACTGAGCCCCACGTGGCTGGAGATTGTCTTGGTTTTTAGTAGCCTAATGCAACTGAGAGTTTTGATACTCCACCTGGATGGGATGCTTGCGTTACTGGTTGTTGCTTACCCCTAGTAGTATATAGCCAATACAGAAGTCATTTTAATATACACCTGGGTGGAGTTTGGAGTTTCTGTCCAAGGAAACACAAGAGCAAAGCCAGGCCTTGTCAACCCACAACCCTATGCTTCTGAGTAGGATGCACTGATCACTACACCACTCACAGGCTTAATAGATTTTACTCTGTCTGGCAGTTCAGGAGTCAATGGGTTAAAGTTAAATCAAGCCACAGTTACCTGTTTTACAGCCATCATCTCTCCAGTGTCTAAATTAACACAAGCATAAACTTTCCCAAACTGGCCTTCACCTGTGTTGTAAAACAAAAGAAACAAAATAATAAAAGTGAAAATAACTGAAGATTATGGCAAATGTGATGGTCAATATAAATATATAATAATTCTAAAGCCCAGTGAAAAATCTGTCAGTGATGATGCAGACAAAAGTAAGAAAAAATCTGAGTGCTTCGAACACAATATCTACCAACTCACAAATTCTCCAAATTCAAACTCTCTGAATCAAAGCCCGATGCCACAGTTTTGAAAATATTGAAATCCAGAATTTTAGCCAGGGCTCACAAACTGCATTCTCTTCACTCTCGCCAATACTTGTGCCTGGTGATTACTGATTGGGTGTGAAAATTACAATAATTTAAACTTGGCATGTACTTTGGTAACAAAAATTATTCTTAATATTATGATGGATTAGAAAATTATGTCTGTTGTCATCTACCCAGTCACAAATTCTCCAAATTCAAACTCTCTCTGAATCTTAGCCTGATGCTACAGTTTTGGAAATATTGGAATCCAGAATTTTGGCCAGGGCTCACAAACTGCATTCTCTTCACTCTCACCAATGCTTTTGCCTGGTGATTACTGATTGGGTGTGAAAATTACAATAATTTAAACGTGACATGTACTTTGGTAGCAAAAATTATTCTTAATATGATGGATTAGAAAATTATGTCTTGATGTTAACTTTAACAACGTACAGTCATGTACATGTACTGTAGTTAACAGATCTCCCACATTTTCAAATGTTTTCTCAGATCTCATGCATGTATAGTGTTGGGCTTAGCTTTGCTACAGCCACATGAGTCTAGAAATTCTGGAAAAATTGATTCTTAGTTTTTCAAAGCCATACTCTACACCCCTGGTTTACTTTTACTTCCTGATGTGGTGTGTGGACGATTGCTGACGATCCCATCACTTACCAATCTTATTTCCCCGCTGCCACTTGAATGGAACCTTCCTATTTGATATGCTTGCTAGTTCTTTGACAATGTCACGGCGTCTGTTACTCATGCGCCCAATCACATGCTTTTTGTACAAAAACTCATTTCTTTTGGTCTCCATCTTCCTCAAGGAGTGACGCACTTTCTCCAGCCATGGAGTGCCTGGTTCTGCCACAAAACTCTCTTTATGTTTCCCACTTTCTTTGTCAACTTCTTCCCCACTTTCACCTTCACCATTGCTTGCTGCTAAAGGAAAATGTGTTCAAAATCAATACCAGGAAAATATGGAATGTGGAATATGGAATGTGATGTGGAATGTGTAAAATCAATACCAGTGTTCATACAAAGAACCGCTAGTAATTGGCAAGGACTTTTCAAGGACAACATTTTATTTTGAATTCATATGCACTCATACACAAACAGAATGCCTACACAATGAAACTACTGTAAGATTCTCCAGCCTCTGACAATGTGAATGAAGAACTTTAACACAAGCTCCACCAATCAACTATAGCAAACTCTATGCCAGTAGAAAGAAAGCAATTTTGACCTGTCTAAGTATTCTTTTTCTGCTAATGCCCAGTGTTACCAACTCAGTGAAGATGGTTAACAGAGCAAACAGGAGAAAAGCCAGAGTGAAAAACTCTTCCAAAACTACAGTCAAAAAGTACTAACCATTGGTTTTGACATCTGCAGCCAGACTTTGAAACTGTTGCTTGAAAACAGGGTCTGACATTTGCCGACGAGTACCATGAGCCTCGTCTACATCACTTAGGTCCCCTGGAGATTTAGGCTGTTTTCCCACTGGCCACGAAATAGCCCTTGACAAACCTGAAGATGCAGATCCACCTCTTCCAAACACAGGCGATGAACAAGCTGGGCTTTGAGAACGATATGCTGAAGGCAAAATATGGAAAATTTGATTTAGATACTTTCAGCTTTTAGTTACTTAAATTAATATAGATAAGAAAAAGAAATCTGCAACACAATGACATTATGGAATGTTCCTTTTCACATTTAACATCCATACCCTCCCCTCCTTCCAATAAAGGGTTTGTATAGCATTACCCTACCCACCACTCCTGTAATTCCATTTTGGGTCCATAATGTACCCATCAAAGATAAGCAAACCATCAAACGTATTTGCAGCGATACATTGACATCAAAGAGTCAAAGCCTTGATCAAAACCATGTTCCTTCTTTGGTATTAATTTTGGCACCTTCTTAAGTAATATTGTGTTACCTTGTTGGTGACTAAAAACCCAATAAGACTAACTTTCATATGTTTCCTCTTTCCTCTTTGCAGTTCCCATCGACCTCCTTTGGGAGAGGGATGGATACAATCTTCTTGGAGTGATCACAAATCATACACCGGCCAGCCCATGAAATGCCACTTATAAAATCTATTTGAAATGGTATTAGATTAAGGTGCAAACCCAAGCCACTTCCACAGTTTCACAATAGTCAGACACATTCGATTGGAAGAACTGAAAATTGCAGGAATTCCAATTTACCAGGTAAGACCCACACAACCCTTAGCTCTCAAATGAAGAGTTTCGGAAATCAGTCATTTTTTTATTTGGATTGATACTTGAGTTACACCAACAGGACATCATGATTATTATGATGTTATTTCTCACCAGGGCTAGTAAGTCCACTGCAGCTTTCAGCACTGCCAATCACATGACAGATGCAAGCATTGATTTGCTTCTTTAATTCCTAAAAAAAATTGCAAAAATAGTAATTCAATATGAATAATGTTGATCAATTTTGACGACAATGATGACATTTCTTATGACTCAAATGAAAACCCTGAGTCTAACCATGATCATACTGGTGTACTTAAAAGGGCAGCACTGTCTTCAAGGATATTATTATCCCTTTGGCTCCCAAACCGGTCTAAACCGGTTAGTATTTTACTCTGTCTAATGCCAGACAATTTTACTCGTCAATGAGGAACCCCTGGGAGTCAATGGGTTAAGGCCTTAACAGTTGGTTGAAACCTGCAAACTCCTGCTAAGAGTCAGACACTCAACCTACAGAGTCAATGGGTCTATGATCATTGGGATTTGAATGGGGGGATGTACAATAATATTAGAATGCTGGTTTTATATGGATAGGGAGAAATTGATTGACAACAGATTTAACCCACATGCCTGGTCCAAGAATTGCAGAAAGATCATAGGACATGATTTTTGGGAAATTAGTCCACTTTTCACGATCACCTAAGGTTGGATGAGGGCCAAAAGAGTAGCATAGAAACATCAACTAAAACTGTACAATAGAAAATAATTATGTCTGTTTTATAACCGGATATGTTATCTAGAAATATACCCGTAGTTACATTACTTATATGAAAATTTCTCAGTCCAACAAATTCAAATTCTTGATTTTTTATATTTTTTTATTAGTAGTCATGCTTGATCCAAGAACTGAACCAAGGAAAAGTTTTTGGGAAGTCAGTCTACTTTTAACTTTGATGTGGACCAGGGACACAAGAGTAGTGTAGATGTTGTGGTGAAATTTTGTTTTTGGTTCACAGATTGCAGATGGTTGTACATAGTACAGTTACTTTTAATTAGTATCTACCTGAAATTTAGTCTCGGATATAAAGGTCAGCATCTTGGGATCACAGGCAACAGTAAGGAAGTCTAAACCTTGGTTCGCCCATCTGTAAAAATGCATCAAACACAGTCCAACATAAACATTATGATCATTAAAAGAACTGGAATATCATATCATAGACAGCTTCAGTGACAGCTTGTCAAAGAAAAACAACATTACTACTGGTAATACAGTTCCCATATGTCCACTGAAGTTAAGTCCTGTTGGATGGGGTTAATACGTGGATGGGTGACCATACAGGAGTATCCCGTGCTATACATTCTGGAGAATCATGTTCATTGGTGGATTGGTCATGAACCACGCCTCCCACCTCTGCAATCATGGTAAGTGGGCTACGTTTACAGTCAATCTTGACCTGACCTAAGGGTTTTCTCTGGGTACTCCAGTTTTCCTCCTTCATCAAAATAGATTCACAGGTAATTGATTTTCTTCTGGCTGTATTACTGTGCTCTGACATCAGACATGGACCGTATACAGCAGATGCCAGAGGTGTCTTACTGTACAGTATGTATGCTTTTTGCCTAATGTCATGAACCACATATAGGCCCAGAAAAGCCCCTACGCAGAGCGGTTGAGTAATATTAGTTCATTATTGCTTGAGGTAGATTCAGCACCTTTGAATATTTACGCCCTCAATCACGTAGTGTTAAGAAAATCACAACTTTTGGTTCATTAACAAAATAACACTTCCGAATATTATTGAAAGCAAAGTACCTAATAAGATGTGTTCTTGCCCATTTTACATGTATCTTTAAGGACTATTACCCTTCACAAAGAATATGAGGACTACTTAGCACTCTTGCCACAGTGACCCAAACAGTTATCAGCTTTTTTATGGCTAACATTTCTCTGATTACAGAAACCAGAAGGCTTAAAGTTAGAAACTGTCGAGAATTCTCGAACTTCCCGAGTGTTTATATGAGGCTGTGCAAACATGGAAAAAAGTCCTCTGTTGCTTTTTTAAAATATTTCTCAGATGTTCTTCAGTTGATACACGCTCATATTTCCTACCAGCCAATCAAATCATGTGTCTGGCAACACATAGCCAATCAAAATTCATGTGATGTCACAGAAGCATTTATATACTCTCATCTAAACACAGCTATTGACCAATGAGAGTGTGCATACTATCCTAATTATTTTATAAAATAAAATATACCTTGGTCTTGTGCCTCTACCCCTTTCACATTTTGACGTCACAAATGTCATCCATTGGCGAGCAAATGCAAGCATACTGTGCCCAAGAGTATCCTTCATGGCCCCAATTACAAGTCGTGCCACCTCTTTCAGGTACTTAACCAAAAAAAGTAAACATGTTAGCAATGAGGCAAATATTAACCCATTGACACCTCAAATGCCCTAGGACACCCCCAGTTGACTTGTCTCACTCCCAGGAGTCAATGGGTTGATAACCTTTGCGATTTTACACACTGTATCTCCAAATTCCAATTTTTATTACATCTGAGTGTATTAAAGTTGTAGCAGTCAAGAGAACAGTGGGTATACTACTTGTAATATTGAATAATCTGAAGTGTAAGATTTCATCTTGTAATTGTAGGGAATTGCACATGTGGTATACAATGTATGCAGTTTATAAATGTAAGATATGTTGTGTGTGAACAGAAACTGATAGCCCTGACAAATCACTTGACTCTGACAATGACTTCCGCACAGTGCAGGTTGTCAAAGCATCAGTCACTGTTAACAACAACTGTTACAGTCCTTCTCAGCACTACTGTCACCCAGATGATCTGACTTAATAATCACAGTTTAGCACTTATTCTAACTTATCTAAATGCCTAAAAGGCACTAACTAAACCAAAAGGTTTACAGTGTAGTTGCCAGATTTGCAAACAAGAGCTCTGAGTTTGAACTATAATTTATTTGTAACTGCATATTATTGACGCAGTTACGCCTTCTGTTTACATTATAATAATTATTGAACAAGGCTATTAACATAACGGAGTTGTTTTGAAAATGATGGAATGTGGTTTCAACTGTCGCGTAAATGTCAAAACTGTATCAATTTGATTACAGTTTCTATTTTGGCACCAATTTTGACCTCCTATCAAAGATTCTAAAATGGTGAATCTCGCACACAGAGCAGGGCCCACTACATTATAGCAACTGTGGCTTTGTGTAAACACTTTAAAATAACCTAATTTTCTGAGTCATGAAACTAGGTCATTCTGAAACTGTGTTTGTATAAATGCTGCTTAAATTTGCCCTCTGTGGTGAACCTGAATTCATACAATACCTCTTGCTACTTGGAATGCTTATTCAAATATGAATGCCACAATGTGTATTGCCTTCTTTATAAAAGACAGCATGTGCTTTAAATTTGAAATACTACTATGAATTTAAAAGAAGACCTTCCAATTATTATAAGAATACATGTACAAGAATATATTCACTGCTATTCTTATCTTTCTGCAGTTCCTTCACAAGCAATTATAGTTTTGTGCATACATGACAATGCAGCATTAATGGACAACACCTAAATGTACAATCCAATCTGGTTACATTCTTGCTGTTTTAAGTGTGGGTGCCCATATACACTAAACAAAATAGTCTCAGACTGGTAGTTATCTATAGCTACTGTAGTGGATAACTAATAAAAATAATGTTATTGATTTTGATTTGTCAAGTCAATAGGGTCATCCTCCTTATAAACAACTGAAGCTGTAGAACAAATTGATAACTTTTCTTAACTTTTTGTATTCACCTCAAACGCAAAGTTGTAACACAAGTGCATGGTTTCTGTGTAAGTCTGGTAAACAATGGCCTTCTCTCCTTCGTCCATGTCAAACATGCTGTCAAGGTCCAAGTTCTCATCTACTCTTTCAATGGCCCTAATAATTCCTTCACGCAAGGACATACAGGCATCCTACAGAAAAGCAAAAGAGAGTTGAACATTTTCCCCCCAGAAGAAAAAGGATTTGATTTGATGACGTTACAGGGGCACTGTCATGCTTAACTTGCTGTTTTAAGGTCAAAAATGGGTAAAAATCTAAACAATTAACACCTTAGCTCAGAACAACATTCCTGACAACCAACTTACAAGATATGAAATACATTTACGTTTTTAATTTTTGGTGTCTTTCTGAAGACACTGTCTCCAAACTTGAAAAAAACTGGCCAGTTTTTTCAAGTTTTAATCGATTTCCAAAATCTCCATCCTTGGCTGCAACCAACAAAGAATAGCTTCAGTGCACTTCAGTGGTCATTGGCAACAAAACTGCAGCATGATTTTTTGGTTTTCATTGATGCAAGGACGTCTTTTAGTGTTTTGAAGTTTGACTAAAATAGTGTGACACTGCCCCTAACTTAAACAACCACATGCATTTTAACTACATTTGTACCACTGGCTGGTGGTAATAATTTTGCATAGTCTCAAGCAATAATAATGATATTGCAATTATTATTATTGTGTGGTTCATTTGGCAAGCATGCTCTGACAAAGAGGAATTTTCCTTTTGCATGGAAAAACTGCCTTCTGAAGTTCTTTCAAACTGACGTTTGGTCTGTATAATGTGCTCACGGTAACAATCATTGCATAGGAAAAAGTTCTGTACTGAAGGAGGAACTAGGAACTAACACTAAACTAAGACAGGGGACAGCTATTTTCATATTTCTCCAAACAAGAGTAACATCAAACTACATCTGAGCATCAACCTAGTTGCAGTGTAACCCTTTACTTTAATTAACCCTTTCACCCCTAAACTGGCCTAACCCAGCCATACTTAGTCTTATGCCAGACGATTTTACTTGTCATTGGGGAACCCCCAGGAGTCAATGGGTTAATAAGTTCCAAAATCTTCCCAACAAGATGGGAAATATCCCGGTACATCATGTCACACCATCACTCACAAAAACTGGATCAATTTTATTTACCCTATAATACACAGTGTAACTAGGTTTCTCATAATTTTATGCATATAGTTGTGAAATTTCATTCCTCTACTGCGGAGTAACTTATCTTTTTACACTTCCAAAAAGCAGTAAGGGAAAGACAAATCAAGTACCAACCTGCAGCTCCTCCAATGCTTCTGCAATGGCCTGGTGACTTGACGTCCTTGGCTTGACAATATTCACAGATAAACTCATGCTCTCCAGAAACAACTTACGCTGCACATCCAACTCCTTGGAGTTTTGCACCACCAGAATCATACCACCCACCTAAAATCAGGACAAACGTTTAACAACTGTCCTGCGAAATTGCGTGGAATATCGCCTGATATTTAGCCAATGAGCCTGTAGGCTGAGTCAGCTAAAATCAGGTGATATTCTGCAAGATTGAGCAGGATAATAATTATTGTTTTATTATTCAACACATCGATGACAAAGCACAATTTTCTATGTTTATTGGGGAAAAAAAGCTGGAAAAACTACCATTTTTCTCTGCGACACACAAAATTACGTATATCGCAGGATATCTGTCAAGTACACATGACGAATATTGGGCATGCTATGACCATATTTGGACATTGTCACAAGGTGTTGAATAATAATACTTAATAATTATGTATACTGAAAAAAGGACCAAAAGGTTCTGTAAATCGGAAGCCAAGACTGAGGAATAAGTTACTGTAAGGGAATAATTTATTTCAGTCTTTGAATCTTACTTAACTTGTAAAGAGTACAGCAAAATTATTGGATGGGGCAGTAGCTATTAAATTTGATTGAAGGCACTGAGTGCCCAAAATAATACAATATGGTACAATACAAAATGAAAGAAATGTATACTAATTTGAAGTACATGTTTTAGATGGAAGAAGTAAGTGATCCTCACACTTAACTGGAAAATTTAAGCAATTTGTCTTTTATAAAAACCTGAAAAGTTCAGGCAGATTAACAACACAAACTGACAAACCATACTGGCTTTTTTGTCAATAAGATTACTGACATTGTATTCTGGTTGATTAAGGTGTGTACCTGTATGTCAGCTAAACCTATGGCAGTATCCATTGTTGGATTCACAGTGACAGTCTTGCCTGTCCATGATACTGGGGTTTCACTGTCACTTACAACATCATGGGATGACATAATTAGTAGATACCCCAGACCGTCAGAGACAACTTGGTCACCAAGTTCTTCCTGAACACAGCAGGAATTCAGCAGGTGAATAATTTGGCTGCAACAACGAAAGAATAATAATAAAAATAATAATAAGCTTTTTTATATATTTATTTATTTATTTATGACAATCATAATTCCTTAGAACACAAAAGAAGCCCTTGATTGTTTTAATAGCATGAAATTGCTAGGTTTTTCTTGCCGGCTGCAAGAGGCAAGTAATTAAGTTCTCCCACACTGAATGGGGGGCCTGGTACAAGAAAAGGTATCAGTTTTCACATTACATCATGTGATTCCATTTTTGTGTCTAATAACATGCTGTCGCATTGTTGTGTGACAGACACAGCAATGGCAGTTGTGAAGGAATAGAAGATGAGTAAAACAAGAGGATACACGACAGTCCCACAAAAAATTTGTAAAAAAAGCAAGACAGAGTTAAGGACGGTGCCACCTACTGTTATGGCGCATATGTTCTGTGCATCACGCAATCATTTTGTCACACGCAGTCAAGCACTGACTTTATATTTTCCAAGTTAAATTATTTTTCCGATTTTTTTTCATCAAAATGCCTTGGAAGATTTATTAGGTTGCAGTGTGAAACACATGTACCTTGTAGCAAAATAGCAAAACAAAAAAGAAATTGTAATGGCACAGTAATGTTGTCTGTAGGACAAATTTCAAGAAAAAGCTAGAAACAATGATCGACCAGAGTGAGAAAGTGGACGGTTTCAATTGCGCCACCTTTATTACGCCCACAACTCAATAATAAAACAGGGCTATTTATCATCTAAATTAAGAAAAACCAAATGTAGTACATGTAAATTCTTCTAAGACAACCACACAGGGACTGGGATTAGTACTTTCAGTGCAATAATTACTATTGTTCACAAAATTACCATGAAGCATGAGGCACATATTTTTTGTTTTTGTTCAGTCTGTACCAGTAGGCTGCCCGAAGGCCAACAAAAAGGGCATTCAATAACGGATGTAAGCAACAAACAAAAATTAGTGAACAAATTTTATAAAGCTTTACAACAGCATTGTAAAATGTAGTTAATGGAGCATGACTCGTTCGAGCTATCCTCCACATATCACGTTATTTTGTAAACATTACACAACGCAAACGAGACATGAATGGATTCCTATATTCTAACAATTTGAACTGAGTTCCTTTATCCTTGTCTTTCATACTGTCTGCTTACAGTTATATCCTTTATCTGGATTGGCGAAAAGCAACAACTATCCCCATTCATGTCGCATTGAGCGCTACCGAAGTTGTTTGTATTAGATGGTACGTTAGTCACCATTGGTTTAGTCCTAGGCATTAGTCTCAGTATAAAAGGTCTAGTTAAGTCTAAAGTATCACTCTGTTTACAAATTTTATTCCCACCCTCCCTCCCTTAGGAGGTTTTGTTAAGGTCAAGGTTCACCTCTTGAAACACGCTTCAGTTAAGTCTCACAGCGACTTCCCCAAGCTTCGGGGTGTTTTTCATGCTATGCCATTTTACGCTCTCTATCTGCCTTTGCTCTTGTCCGATCCAGCACGTGCCGGCGGAGTCGGCTTGTAGTGCTAGGGAGATTAGGAGGCTTGAGCTATTTTTACCCCCTACACTCTTTCCATTATAGTGCGATGCTGGCCGGAGGTTTAGCTCGTAGTGCTGTGGAGAATTAGGCTTGTATATCATTATTTGGCTTTTACCGGCTTACAACTTGTCCAATCCAGCGCGGTTCGCCTCGTGCGTCAGGGAGATAAGTTCAGGCTTTTAGTCACGCTATGGAAGTCGTCTGTCACGCCGATCGTGGAATGGCATTCCCCCCTTTTATGCCAACATTGTCTCTTGCGTTTTGTTATTGTAGTGTGTCTTAACTATAAATACCCGCAGGAACTGCAACATTAAATGGGTTTAAAAGGCCTTCAAAGGCAAGAAAGCTCACCACAAGAAACGACTGACAATGCAAGTACCTACATGTAGGTGATCACTTTGAAATAGCATCATACAGGTTGGATTCCATTGCAGTGTGCTACAAAAATCACGTAGATTTCTCACTCCAAATATACTTGCAACGTTACTCTGGTCACTTAAGAGCCGCTACCAAAAACAAGAATCCGATCTTCCCAAAGAATCAAGGAAATATCCCCTCACCAAATAGTGAATATCCCAGAGTGCAACACAAAAACAGGTACAAATTTCTTTATTCACTGGGAGGGGTGAGACAAAATTGCAAAAATCAATCCACTAAGTGTTGGGAAAAAAAAACAATTTAACTTTTAAAATTACATGCTGACCCCTATTTTTATTATTAATTTAATATAAAATGAAAGTTTGAGGCCCATTGAAATTGAGATTAATTTTTGGGGCAGTGAGAAATTGGTAAAGGGTGCTTCTTAGTAACTACAGCGCAGCGCTGTCAGGCTCAAAAATGGCTCTGTCTTCACATTTTTGTAATTATATCACACATTTATAGATTGAGTCATCCAGTTGCAATTTGCTATTCGTTTTAAAGACCATTAACATTCTTGTTTTACTGTAAGTAAACATTTGTACCAATAAAATCTGTGAAAAACTCATGTTACTTTGTTTAAGCAAAAAATTCCTTAGTGTCCACTTTTTCAAAAATTTAAAACAAACCTATTTATCTCCGAAAAATGCATGGTTACCCTCTATTTTCATTTCACATTCCAATAACCCAAACTAAGATATACTTTTCTGCATAGTCAAACCCAGCAGAAAAAATTTCTTATTATTAGGTGGCAACGTCCTTAAGAATCCCATCCGGTGATGGCAGACCAATTCCCTACATGTATTTGAAATATTCTGGTCAGAGCATGAGTTGAACCTTGGGCTTTCTATAGTCATGCGAGCACATCTTACTCTCCTTCTCCTCAAACAAATTCTGGCTTCAATAAGTCAACCTCTTTCAATAAACTTGAATTTATAACAACCTACAGATCAGTAGAATATCAATCCCCTCCCCCAAGCTGGTGTTTACTGTACTGACCATGTTTTTTTGGCCATTGTGCTCGGAACAAACATCATAAGACCAGCAGTGTGCCTTGCAACAACCTAGAAAATAAAAGCTATATTACATGTATATCTCTCAGATAGTACAGGCACTATGATAGGCTAATTTCGCAGGCCATATTTTACAGTAAGGCACACTGTACAGCACGCTAAATTTGAAATTTTGATGCAATATTTGAAAGAAAGTTTGTCATGTTGTTTTAATATGTGAAATAAACTTAATATGTAAAACTGTTTGAATCGTGCAATCAACTATAATTTCAAAAAACCAATGATAACAATTTATTAATTGTTTGTCAGATTTTTCACATGCCAATCATTTGAGGCAGTTGAATCTTACGTTTGACTTAAACTAGTTTCCTTTCTTGCACTTCTTGCCCCTAGGGGGGTTTGAGGGATGAGGGGTGGGAGGTAGGGGATGAAGGGTACCATAGCTAAAAAAACCGAAACCTTAACAAAAATGCCAATCTTAGGCCTAAACACTATACTTCAGATAATGTTAGGGCTAGGGTTAGTATTTTTGTGATTCACAGGGTTCGTACACTTTTTCAGACCAAAAATACAAGGACTTTTCAAGGACTTTCAAGGGCCAAATTTTGAAATTTCAAGGACCTCTTTTTTATTTACGTCGAAGAATTTACCCATGGAAATAGTCTGACAGTACAATTCTCGCTCATTTTCCGTAACGAAGATGCGTGAAAATAATGAAGGCACCGGTAACCATTCTTGACCCTACAGCTCGTCGTGTTTGTAATGACATGACTTGAATGGCTGATTATTTTTACTGAAGTTATGCAGGTCAGAAAAAATTCAAGGACTTTCAAGGACCAGGAATGAAGAGCAGAGATTTTCAAGGACTTTCAAGGCCTTGAAAATGTACTCTCAAAATTCAAGGGTTTTCAAGGGTTTTCAAGACGCGTACGAACCCTGTGTGAAGGTTTGGGTTAGGGTTTCAACTATGATACCCTTCACCCCCTACCCCTCACCCCCTACCCCAGCCCCTACCCCTCACCCCCTATCCCCACCCCCAGACTAGTCATGCTGTCCTGAAATCCCAAAGGGCAGCATTAGGAAAACAAGTAGAATGAAGCAAACAGTAATCCATGACAAGTACAGACCTAAGCTGTGTATTTATGATTGTCAAAAGATAGCAAATTAAACTTATGTGTTAACCTGTACATGACCACTGGCTTCCAGTCTCATCAACAACTCATACACAGGTACATCAATGCTAAATTTTGCAGCATTTTCAAGGTCGCTTGTCAGCTTCTTGGCAAATCCAAGTGCTTTGGAGGCTCTTTCTCTTGCTTCATTAAAAAGGTTTTTAAATCCTCGGCAGGCTTCCAGAACCTTACGCCTAACAGTGAACAATACGGCATTAATTTTTAGTACAAAATATAGAAAATCAAAAGACGACAAGGAACAGTTGTGTAAGGTACATGTAGTTTGAAGCCCATTAATTAATATTAAGAATAGACAAACAATGAATAATATAATTTAGTATAAATACACAGGTGATTATACAAAATCGCGTGCTCTCATTGGCTCGCTATCTCGGATTATCAGCCGATAATCACCTTGACCGACAAAATGGCTGCCAGTAGTCGTTTTGCCAAGCTGATTAGTCCTTCTGGAATTAAATGCCATTCTTATGCAAACATTTTCTTTTGTAGAAGTTTAATAATTAAAACACAGCCACTAATTTTATGAGTGAAAACCACAATTAATTTCTAAAGACAGCGAAACATTAAATGTAAATGTTACATTAAATGTAACACGAGCCCAACAAATTGATCTGCTCCCAACTGTGTGGCTTCATAGTTCAGTTGGTAGCTGCATTGCACCGGCATCGCAGACATTGTGGGTTCGAATCGCGTTGAGACCGCCTGAATTTTTCAGATGTCTATAAGAGACAATTAATATATATTTTTTTTTTTGCTAAAATTGCCCAGGCAGATAAGTGAGGAACATTTCTCTTTTGACTAATGTTACTTTCAACAGTAATGTTGAATATTACCTAAGATCATCACTCTGATCAGTGTTGTTATGGAGATCTGAACAATTCTGGTCCAGCTCTGACTCCAGGAAATCACCAGTTGACTGCAGCAGGCCTGAAGCCATTACACTACAAAAAATAACATAGGAGATTACTCTTAAATGCAGACATGTCCAGAAATGTATGTAATTATATGCACAACGATTTCAATAAACATCACAAAGTGCCCTCTTGCTCTTTTCCCCAACTTCAACATTACTTGTGCGTCTGGTTACAAACTTTTAGAACCCCCACCTCCAGTCCTGAAGTACAGTTATAAGGGTAAAGAGTTGCATTTGCCCTCACGAAAAAATCAGTTACCGCTAACCCTTACACTTACCGTACTGAACATGGGAAATGGGTAGCAAATGCTTAGACTTTGGCACTTTGTGTTGGATAGAGCGACTTTTGTATAACCTTGAAAAGGTGTTCGCAATTTGTTTCACGGACCAATGTTTGGCAAAATTAAAACAAAGCTTTTTCTTATTCCTGCCAAGGAAACTCCTAAAATGGGCAGTAAACAGTTCGATTGCCCAATCACATTACTTCATTTCAAATGACGCCAAAGCAAACCTTTCCAAAAAGATCCATGGAGAGATGACATTGTTTGCATTGTTGACATTGGGGCTTGCTCCCCCTTAAAATTTTAAATTTTCCTGCACTCTGATTTTTTATTTTCATTTTTTTTCAATTTGTCATTTTCTCAATCAAAAAGTGATGAAAATGAAGACAAACAAAACACACGTGGAAATGGTCACGCAACACAGAAGTGTGAAAAATGGTTAGCGGAATCCCACTTATAATAGCAAGTATGGTGCATTGAATAATGACTTTTGTTGCTGAAAATGGCATCAAAATCCAACAACGATTGAGCAGGGATATTCTCCAAAGGTTTTGTATGGAAAAGATTTGGATTTTTACCCAAAACATGTCTTAGAATCAGGAACACAGACAACACAAGGCAGCAATTGTGTTTTATTTTAGAACTCAAGGTAAATCTTTATATTAACTTTCAATTTGTTTTGCTCCGTAAATATTCATTCTGCAGCAACCATCACTGGTAAAATTGACTGGGCTCAGCTGTAACAGGTCTTACGGGTTACACCCTCTAATGACAGCGCTGAACTAAGTGCTCCAATAAGAGCCAAATGGCGGCAGATTCAACTAGTCGCAAACCCTTTATTCATTTTGTGCACTCCTTACCAAAATCTAGTTCCTCCTTCCACTTCTCCCCCTCGGATATGTCGACAGTGTTTTTTCACAAAGTTCCACTCCTCTTCCAGAATGTTTTTTTGACCTTTTGATGCCTGGGGTAGTCTCTGTACCAAGTGGATCACATTGTGAAGATATTCAAAGTACACCTAGAAAACAACAAAACAGTTTCATCTTGAACTTACAAAAACTATGGTACATGTAAGTTTGAAGGGCTGGACAATCTGCGAGCCATGCGAATTTCGCATTTACGCCTATGCACCCATTTCAAATAGCGCTGATAAACAGTAATTAAGTCTAAGGACCCATTTTAAAACGGTTAGCTTTCAATAACTGTGTGATTCGCATGTTGGCTTGCATGACTTGCAGTCATACACTGTAGCTCCAATGGCTCGTATGGCTTGCAGCCATGGCTCCCATGACTTGTATGGCTTGCTGGCTCGCACATTGTCCTAACTCTAAGTTTGAAGAGATGATATTTTTTCAATGGTGACTCAAGGATACTTGGAAAAAATCCAAATGCTCTTTTGTGGGAGTCGAATCAACATGACATTTGTACGACCATCGGTTTACTAAATCAGATGCTCTGCCACTGAGCTACATGTATAATTACAATTATTATTATAGGATACTAATAGTGAGAGCTAAATGTATGTACTAGGGCATTAAACAAGGTTCAGGTGGCAATAATCTTAATATTGTCCTTCAATACTTTAAGGGCTGCAGGAATGGCATACAATGCCACCTCCCACCATTGTCGCCTGCGTTCAATTCGCGGACTTGGCATCACACATGGGTTTAGTTTGTTGGTTCTCTATTCTGCTTTGAGAGGTATTTCTCTGGGTACTCTCAGACAGGTTTTCCTGTTTTCCTCTCCTCGAAAACCAACCTAGGAGTTGATATGTGTTGATTTGATGTGACTTCACTTCATTTCTGTACAGTGCCCCCAACAGTACCTCAGCGCTAAATACAGTTGTTGCTAAGGACCGAAAATTAATTCTCGACGAAACAGTGCATTCTCGCTATTGAGTTCTGTCATTGCTTCATCTACATGTACATGTAGAAAAAGCATCCAGACAGACAATCATCATTAATTATTGTAAAAAAGGTGAAACACAAAAACTGAGACAATATCATGCAATTTTAAAACTGGATAAAAAATAGTGACACAACAATAATGGCCAAGAGAAACAAGTCACTTAAAGATTTTTTTTTACCATGCTAGCTTTACATGACATTTGTACATGGCATCTAACAGGATACGGCGATGCGGATCCACATAATTCCCTAAAATCTGCATCCTCTGCATAATTATACTCATGTACAAGGTTAAATATAGGCTAGTTCCTGATTTCATTTGTGATATTTTCAGTACTAAGTCTTGTAAATATAATTTTAGAAACCAAAATTTTGATATTCCTAGATTTAATTCTGTATTGTATGGTTAACACTCTCTTAGATATCTTGGACCCTTTTTGTGGAACAAGCTAGATAAAAACATCACTGAAACGAGTAGCCTATCTAGGTTTAAGCTTCATATTAGATGTAAGGATCTTACTGAACTGATAAATGGCAACAATTGCCCCGTGTGCGTAATTTGTACCTTTAAGGTGTGCCTGTGTTCTTAGAATTGTTTTGATTATTTTAGCATAATTTATAGCTTATTTCTTATCTATTAGTTATCATTATAGTATTCATTATTTATTTTATCTTTATGTTGTGTCCCCAATTAGCGTCAGCTAAATACATGGACACATGAATAAAGTTCATCATCATCATCATCATCATTTTTCGCATAAACAGAAAAAAAATGCCTGATATTAGTGATAAAGCAGCTGCTTACCATCATCACAAACATAAAAGCCAAAGAGATTGACTGTTTTAAAACGTTTATTTTCCTGAACATTGAAGATCAATAATTGAGGAAAACACACCACTTTGTTCGCAAGATGAAAGATCGTAAGCAGTTTCCACACATTTTTCAGCAATGAGCCTGGACACTAGAACCTGTGTTACTTCTGGGGTCAAAATTTAAAAAAATATCTGGTCGCAATTTTGCGACAAGATATATGAAAATCTAGGTGCAAGTTTAATTAATAGCAATGATATTGTTGACATCACCTATTGTCATTAATGTGCCAACCAGAGCCTCATTGGCTGTCAAAACAAAGGGTCTTTGTTCGGTTATCAGCAGCTGTTAAGTTCATCAGCTATCGTGAAATCGAAGCAGAAAATGCTAATTTCCAGCCAAGTGCGTGGGGATTTTTGATGACGAAACATTCACAGAGGTTCGCAAATGATGTAGCTTTAGCTTTGCGTGAAAAAATCGCGGCTGGGATGGATTTCGAGTCGCAAACCGCCTCTGAGCTGACAACGGTCGAAATCTTAGTGTGCAGCCTTGACTTTGTCTTAGAACATTGAAAACATGGACTTCCCGAAACGGTAAAATAAGCTTTAAAAGGCACACGAATACACCAGAGGTGAGTCATTTTTATTCCTTTTATTGAATGAACGTTAAGCATTTTTTAGGCTTCATAATCGACGGTATTTTATTTCCTATATACAAAGTCTTATAACGCATTTAAATTCTCAACGGCTGCCTGTAGTGACGCGAGCTTGGGCTGCCTATGGTATTGGTTGTAATTTCGAGTCCTTATTTACCATGAGCATGTAAATACATTGGATGGGCCTAAATATTCTTTTTATAAATTGTTTAAATTTCCGCATAATCCAGTGTAATTTCTACATTTATAATCAAGGCATGGGTACCCATAATATGACCAAAAATTTCCGAATAATCTTTAATTTTTTGCAGCATCCCATCAGAAGCCCAGTATATGTATGTAAGTTTTGACAGCTGCAAAAACCACTACATTTTCATAGAATAAAATACATCGTAATAAATTTCCTTTATTTAACTCAAAGAATGGATTTCAAGTTTCACTTTTTGTTCTACTTATTAATTACTTCTTATTCCAATTATTGGAAATTTTTGCAACTCCATAATAATTCTTCTAAACTAGAACTAATGTTTAAAGGGGCAATGTCACATTATTTTCAGGTGTTTATATGTAGGGGAAATCTTTGGTTAATCACGAGTTTAAAACTTGAAAATGGTAATATGGAATTCCTTTCCTGACAAAAGTATTGTTAAATCTGAGCAAAAACAAGCTTTATCCAGGCAAGCGATTTGCTATAAACTTGAAAAACGTCAAGCTGACTTTTTTGAAGATTATGCAATCTGTTTTAATCTTGTCCATTTGTGTCCATCCATCCTGTGTTTCTTTTACGTTTTTCAACAGTTTTAAGTGGCTATGGCAATGTTTCATTCTACTTTTTTGGGCATTTTGGGTGTCATGAAATTTTATCACTTCCCTCCTAAGATTGATACCTATAGATTTTACTCTACAGAAGATGATTTACTCGTCAGTGGAGGCTGCTTCAGGGCTTGAAAGTGAGTGCTAAAGTAGAAAATACCTGAAGTAAGCTCTGAAGATCCTGTTCAAATCCCTCAATGTCACTTTCAGGGTTTTCCTTGCTCAAATCTTCTGTGTTTGTGATTCCATCCACAAGATCCAGGTAGTAATCTTTGACAAGAACTCCTGCAAGCAGTACATCCTTACATTCCCGTAAAAGCTGTCAAAAAGGAGTATTCTAATGTCAATGAATGTGGTATGCACATAACTTCATCGCACTCCCTCAGTTTTTATGTGAAAATTGAATTCAATGGGTTAGCACAAATTATGTACCAAAACTTTGTAGGTTGTTTGGTAATTTCCAAGGTACTGTACAAGAAAAAACACAAAAAACAAGCAAAGTGTCCACAGACATCCTACAGGCTGTCAGTGTCAAGCCACTGACTTTACTTGCAACATGCATTTCTGGGATTGTAACTGGTAACCGTTACATAATACTTAGTTGACCCAATTCTTGGTCTGCCACCAAGCTGTTTCCTTAAAATAATTTATAAACTGGGTCTCAGGATTCCTCCCTCAAAACAGGCATTCGCTG
>OX421446.1:8974821-8979821 GCA_949126865.1 Montipora capitata
CTCCGATGAAAACAAATCCACCTGATCCTCACACTCCGAGTCGAATTCTGAACCAGAACCCCTGTCATTCACGTGGTCTCCTTCAGCTCCTATATCGAAACCGCTTTCAAACAGTTCCGCTGGGTCGATCTCATCGCAAGGAGAGCCTGTTAGAAGCTGGGAAGACGCATCTTCCTCCGCCATCTTGAAGAGGCTAGTTCCCAGTCTCACTTCACCAAATTGACATCACGGGAATTATCCCGCGGGTTCTCCGCCGCAACACCCCACATCTAATGCATCCTTTTGACCACACGGCTGGGATTTTATGTCACATGCGTTGTTCAAGAGATGAAAATGACTTTTAGCTATCAATTCATCTCAGAACTCCAGGTTGCAGAAATGCCCAATAGCCTTTATCGGAGTTATCAGCAGCTTTGCCACATAAACGAGGCTAAGGGGCCATTTTGTATTGAATTGACCCTTAATGCTGTTTTGCATGTAGTTTTAAACAAAAGAAAATGCTCAACTCCAATAAGGTTCATTCTTTTGTTTTCCAACATTCAGACACATTATGACATGATTCTAGCTTTCCTCCCGAGAAAAAGACGGGTTGATACATTATGACACTATCCAGGCGAAGGTTAACATTCTTTCAAAAGGGGAGGTTCCACTTGGTCAAACAGTGACATATGACCCAACTAATTGCTAGGGGCAGATCCATGATTATTTAGCACATGTGTGTGTGTGTGGGGGGGGAGGGGGGGGAGGGGTGGGAGTATACCAATCGGCTACCTAACTGTCATTTGTTTATTCCGGTATACTGCGACCTTCAATTCAAAACTATTCCAAAATTGTGTACTCATGCACAACCATGCCATCAATTTGCTCAATTTCTCACCATTCTCAAAAGTTGCATTGTCAGCCACTTGCTATAGGGCTGATTTTTTTATGTTGTTTGGACTAAACCCTTTGTTTGTCCCAGGTGAGATTGGGAAGGACCAACTTGTATTATAGCTACTACAAAACTATTTTATGGTTTTTATGTGGGCTGCCCTAAATGGGTGACAAGTCCATGTTAAAATCTCTCTCAACGACACAAACTATAATGTATTATGATAGTTGTTTGAAATTCACCCCTTTGAACAAATGGTTTTCCAGAAGTCTGGATTGTTCTCCCTTAATGCATGGATTGGAATTCAAACAAGAATGAAAATTCTCAAAACAAGCAATCAGTTTTGTTGTCTACTTTTATGGTCTTTTCACTTCCTTGTTTTACATGTAAGTGTTCCTGTTTTCTTTAAGTATTTTTTAATTGTTTCAATGCATAACTTTCATAAAAATTTGAGTACATGTTCAGTATTTAGAACAAAACTTCATTTTTTCAAGCTCCTGACAAAGTACCTGTAAATAGTGACATAATTTTCTGCTAATCCTCTATGTACACCTTAATACAAAAGAATGTAGCACACTGGCGTTATCTACATATTCCTTTCTCCCAAAACTTCAGGTTCCCTGGTTGATGAGTATCTCAAAAAAAAGTGAAATTTTCAAAAGCTCAAGTCAGCAGTAGTCCAAGACACTTCATGAAAAGATTTTAAAGAGGCGTGTTGTCTGGCAGTTGTTTCCCTATTTTAAACGGTTCAAAATGTTGAAAAATCACCATAGCAACTCATAGACATATATCTCTTATATTGGAAGTTCTGTTGAATGATGAGATAGCAGATTTCCGCAAATGAGTCGAGTGTTCAAAACTTGAGCATATTGTCACGGAAATACTTTATACTTCAATGAAACCCTAGACGAAGATCAACCAAAATTTCTTTTCCCTTTCATCCCCTCGATCGCACAGATTAACCTTTCTTCGCCGATTAAACTGAAAAGGAAGTTCTGCGAACTTCTGGAACTGCGTGCAAACTACGCAAATCGCTTTGCGTCGGGTCGAAAATAGAAATTTTAACTTATGCTAATTTCTCTTGTCGCCGTGACAAACAACCAAAAATATTAAAACATACAGGGAATTTCAACACGAACCGGTCATAGTCAGAGGTTGACCTAAAAATGAAATGTCTTTCCGTCTCTGAAATTTTCGATTTGACTTTTCCTTTCGAAAATTATGAGGTGGAAATTTTCCAGGGAAATATTAAGAAAGCACAAAGAATAAATTTCTGGATACAATATATTTTCTACTTCCTCAGTTGACGCACACGTTCGCATGTAAATAAATAGTTTTTCGAAGTTCCGCTGGTAGGCCGTCCCTCACGTGGTTTTGATATCGCCCACAGTTCGCAAAACGTCTTCTGCTGTTGGCCTGTCGATGGGGCAGGCCTGCCACAATGCCTTCATGAGTCCAATATAATTCTTGTCTCCTGACGCAACTGGCGGTAAATTTGCAAGCGATGGACGTAAGTGATGTGCAACAACTCCAAAAATAACCACAAAGTGACTTTCGAGTCCGTATGGTTGCTCGCGACTAAGCATCTGCCAAAGGCAGATACCAAGCGAGTACATGTCCGCTTTCGTGCTTGGGGATTCGCCCTTTAGCAGCTCCGGAGCTCGATAAGCAAAGGTCCCCGTGAGAAAACTTCTTGTGCTGGGTGATGGGCTAGGCGATGGGGGTAGTTGATCTTCAGCTGTCAGGTCTAAGCTTTGACAGCATCCAAAATCGCCAAGTTTACACACATCTTGCCCATCTACGATCACGTTTGCAGGTTTTAAGTCCAAGTGCACAAGACTGTTCTCGTGAACGAATCTCAGAGCACACGCAATGTCCCGTACAAATTTACAGCGTCGCGCGCTTTCCAAAAGTTCTCGCTCATCGTCAATAATAGAATGCAAAGTCCGGTGACCGGCAAACTCCATAAGAATCCAGACATCTCGCAGGTTTTCTCGCTCTAAAACGGCAAGAGTTCGCACAATGTTCGGATGTCGCAAAGGCAGAACCAGTTTCTCTGCTTGGACACTTTCGTAAAGAGCATGAGGATTTTTGACGTTTCGGTGCATTTTTTTGACAGCAAGTTTCTTGCCTTCCAAACTTGCTTCATAAACTGTCCCAAATCCACCCGAGCCCAAGGGCCTACCTATTTCGCAAACTGTGCTTGGAATCATTTCCTTCGTGGTTCTCTCTGAAGCGATCCACAAGGTTGTTGCGGTTTCGTTCGCGTTTCCACGCTGCTCTGACTTGTTCGTTTTGCACGAAAAGTTCGTTGGAGCCAAACAAATACGGCAGTGCAATGGATCGCTGGTGAAATTCACTTCTTCCATATCTACTCTTCGCTTACAAGTATCAAACATTCTTGCCTGCAAAAAGTGGCACGAAGTTAACGTCTTTCCAATTTATTTGTCCGACGCAGGTATTCGAACTGCTGTGGGTGACATTCATATGACTGCGTTTGAATATGTAGTCACTTATAAACAGAACTTGGAATTTGACCGAGCGAGACAGCCCCACTCCAAAATTTACCGCTCTCCTGATTGGTTGTGCGAGCTGCCCATATTGTAATTTTACCCAATCAGAAGACGTTCTGACAAGCATCCGGTACGCTCCAAACGTAACACTGCCACGCGATCAACAGAGTTAACTCTCTTTTCCAAAACACTTAGACTAGGACCTGAAGCCTATAAGCATTAAGTTTGCACAAGAATTTCATGACTTCTTTTTCTCTCCGTTCGCTTCATTAAATTAGTAAACGGCACGAAAATTCCTAATAACCTCCTTTGACAACTTGATAACTTCCCGCAGCAAATACGCTTTCGGAGGGGATTTTCATCAGACTTGGGAAGTTGGGTAAAAAGAAAATTACTGGATAGTCTCCGGTAATAATTGAGGGAATTTAGAAATGAATATTTTCAACCAGTTTCCACTCCCTCGTACTTTCCCTCCAACAAAGACTCTATTTTTGTTCATGAGTAATAATGCAAAATTTTAAAAGAATACTTCCACTTGGTCATTTTTGTCCGGCTTTTTAAAAACGCGTTTAATACATTTGCATGTGAACCATTGCCAATTATGCTACATTTATCTGCCCTGACAAAGACTTTAACAGCATTTGAGGGAAATTATCTGAAGGAATGAAACGGCTCAAGAACACGTAAAAATACGATTCTCCGTGAATTACGGAATCGCCAATTCATGTTTCGACATCCGGTGGAGTCGAAGAGGGGAAATCCCTGACGACACACTGTCAGTCCTTGAAGCAGAACTTTGCAGTGAAGCTTTTGGGGAACTCGTCAGAAATTCGCATTATAGTGAGTCGACAGAGCTTGGACCAAGTTCTTTTGTTTGTGGAACCTCATCTAGCTCAGGTGATTTTCGGTGTCAATAAGCAAACCTTTTCACGGGACCCTCGATTGATTTGTCACGCGGTAAACAAACTCGAATCCAACAGATCGCGCAGAGTGCGCCCCCACAAAACTTAGGATCAAATCTGTGGAAGTAGAGAAATTTTTTCAAATATTACGAAATGAACTACATATTTTGCATGTCGCCTCCGTAATCTATCTTCCCACTCCTTCCTGAGTCTGTCCACAACTGCTCAGTCGAGCGTGGTTTCATGCTATGCGTGACTCCGGGACCGGAAGTGAGCTCTTTTCAACGGGAGATTTTGTGACAACCTGGGCTTAAACTAGAAGTGGCAAGTTTCGAAGATCGTTCAAGCTAGTACCAAAGGTAGTAATTTACTTCAACACGTTGCCCAGAATGAGCATAAGCTCGCTAAAAGGCGTACGTGCTACTTACATACTAAAATTAATTTAAAGCTATAGCAAGATATAAAGGAATGTAGCTTTTTTCAATATACTCTTTCACCGTTATATCAGCCTTGCTCTTTTTAGCTTTTCGTAAAAGGATAAATTTACAACCTAAACAGCAACATGACATGTAGGTGAAAGCTTAACTGGCGTAGATTAAAGTAGTTTGTGGACGAGATCATTCTCATGCGCTTCAGAAGTTATTCCAAATCCTGGAAGTAATCTTTAAGTCGCTTGCTGAAGTATACAATTTTGTCGAAGATCGTAGGTGCTAA
>OX421446.1:8989821-8992321 GCA_949126865.1 Montipora capitata
ACTGTCTACCAAGAGCAAGTCCACTGATGATTTCCTTTCAGTTTTTGGGTCAGTTTTGAAAGTGCGATAGTGAATATGTATTTGAAAGCTGGTATGTCGATCTAAGCGAAAAAGGTCATCGCACTTCGTTCGTGAAGCAATTAATTTGAGCAGGTGCAGAAAAGCGTGAAAAAGCCCAGGTTTTTTTTTAAGGCTTCTCTGCTATTGCTCAAGTTCTTTCGCAAACTGCGACTATCACTTTCGCTTAGTTCAGACGAATGTCTCACTCAAGTTGTTCCCTCTAAAGCATTGCAGGTGCATCCGGATTCAAAGCGGCACGTACCTGTCCGTTGAATATGCATTATGATTGGCTGATTACTATTGCTCGGATTAATGACGTGCAATTCCCGGAAAACGTATTTACTTTTTCATGAAAAATTAAACTTGGTTTTTTTGATACTACGCATTGGGATTTGATGTCAGGCTCAAAATTTTATATCAGACAAAATATTCTAATCGACAGCCATTATTAAGCGTGGGTGCTTACTTTCATCAATCAATAAATGAGAATTTTTTTACCATTCGGTTCATTGTTTCTTAAATATCAGCTCTCAAGATTTTTGATAAGCGCAAGGCTTAGGAAGGAATTAGCATATTTACAGCATTTGAATCGAAGTTCAAAGAGCATAACATCCATCCCGCGTATGAATTTAACGTCAAACACATACTAGTGCTTAGTTACAGTTTTGGCTGCTACCGTCGATAGAAAAATGAGCACAAGCATAACTGCTTTGCATAATTGCAAAGAGGACTTAGAAAAGAAAGCAACTTCCACTTTTTTGCATATCCGCAGTCTATGAACACGTGGAATAACAACCCAAAGTTCAAGGTTATGCTACTGAATAATTTGAGCCTAATGACGGCGCATGCAGGCTCGTGAAAAATTTGGTTTTTCGCTTCAATTCGTAAAAGTTATTCGCCTGTGGATCTTGAGCGAGGTTAACCTTGTCTGAGTAATCCGTGTCTTAAAACATGCTTCCGCGAATTGATTCACGTGCGGGGTTATGCATCGTTGCATGACACTTGAATCGATGATCACGAGCCTTGAACGAGTTTCGGGTAGCGAACAATGTGAGCTTCTTAGTTGTTGCAGTTTATAAAGATTTCTTTGGTCACTACGCTCCATTTTCTTGCGCTTATGTAGCCTTGCGGGTATTGTTGCCAAATATTGACAGTTCTTTCTGTTTTGCGAATGCACGTAGGCTCATAGATGCATACAATGCATTTTTAAAATCGTCACTTGATGAATAACCTTGCAGGTATATTGTTGCAAAATTAAAAGAGCTGTATTTTGATTCCTATTTCTGCCTTTCTAAAGTTGAAAAGGTTCAAACAAATATTATGTGAAAAGACATGGCAGGCCATTGTTTGTGCATATTTTATAGAAACCTGAGCTCAGCTGTGTTTACAACTGCATGCACCAAGCGATCCTTTTCTCGGCCTCCGTTGAAATGCACAAAAAAAAAAAATCACCTGAAACTCTGTCAGTTCGAAATGAACACAGATGTACGTATTTTACAATTGTTTTAATTGCCAGCTAACTTAAAGAAGAAAGGAGAGAGCTCATTGAGGCACGTGATGCGAATTACAAGTACGTCTTTTGAGAAATGCTTATGCTCACGTGCATAAAAATTGAGCCACGTTGTTTATTTGATAGGAGCAGATTTATTTATTTATTTACGTATTTTCTTTGTCATGGCTAATTTATTGAATACAGGACTAATTATTTCCATTTTATTGAATAGAAAAAGTGCCTTGCGTTTTTATTTTTCGTTATTCAAAATATCACTCATTTTATCGTGGAAGATATCTGTTCACAGACATTGCTTTTGTTACTCAAATTTGCCAACCACTGGAACAAACGAGAGTGTTTCGGTAGCCAATGAGGCTCTAGTTGGCACATTAATGACAACAGGTGACGTCAACGATATCGTCCCTATTGTCCATATTCAGTTTATCTTAGTTTCCCATCAAGCTTTCAATACGGCTGCGGTCACGGAAACCGTCTACGACCGTGCTGTACGTGCACGCATTTCTGTGCATTTCTTTGCCGCACTCCAAGAACAACAGTACTGGGGACCTTAAGCGAGGACGCCGTGAAGACGACGACTACGAGAACGCCACAAAACAATACAGTAGCTCTGCAGCCCTGCACGTTCGTTTTACATTTAGCCTGCGTTAGCATGGCGGTTTTGGTTGCTAAGTAATAACGGCGGGCGAGGGCAGAAAAACCGCGGGGAGATTGGGGCAGGAGCTCGCCGCTTGTGCGCCCGGCTCGACAAAAAACCGCCATGCTACGCAGGGTATTTTACATTGTGATACATTTCTTTGCCGTTGTCGTTGTCGTCTTGACAACGACGTGAAATGATTAAATTTGATGTCATGTAGAGGACGCGAGCACCAGTAACGATGAACTTCAATTTTTTTCTCTGAATGTCCACACCGTTCTCACCAATTGTAT
>OX421446.1:8999821-9019821 GCA_949126865.1 Montipora capitata
CGCTCCGGGTGATGGGCTACTGACACGATTTCTGATTTTTTTTCGTTGGATCATAATTTTTGCCAACAAGATCTGTTGATTGCCTAGGAATGGTGCAATAGTTGGCTCATTACCCTAAAACCCGAGAAATGCGAAGTCTTACATGTTTCACGTAAGAAAGATCCGCTGTTATATCGATACCCGTCCGCACTAATTATTTCAAATTTTCTTTCTTTAATCATTATATTAGTGTCTGGAACTCTTTACCAGAACATTTGATGTCCTCACCAAGTCTTCAGTCTTTTTAATCTTCATTGCTCAAACATTTACGCTCTCAAACTATGTAATTATCCTTACTTGTCCTGGTGTTTATCATTTGTACGTGTGTGTGCGCGCGCGTTGGTGTTGCATGCGTGTGCAAGAATGAACATCACTTTGCGGTCTTGCTCCAACACAGTCACAAATGGTTTTATTTTTAGATACATTTCGCGCGCGAACAAACTAAGGGCCGCCAATTTTAACCAATCAGAAGAAGGCATGTCACGCGTGACTGCTTTTGTCTAACCCCCAACTGATTTTCGCGAGAACGGGTATTCTAAAAATTAGGTACCTTAAGCTTTAAGACCGCGACGGCCGCGAAAACGTCATTTAATAGTGCTAGTTTATGTTTCGTAAAGTGTTTCGTGATTATTCCAGTTTGTTCAACTTCCACAAACTATCCAGGAACTGAATTGGGAGGAAAAGTGTTGGAACTAAAGAAGAAAATCAAAGATTTGCCCTCTTGCGCTCGCGTCTTCCTAAGAACTCGAAATTTGGTCATGTCACGTTGCAGATTGGCAGAGAATGGAAAAAGGAATGTACAAATTTTAAAGCGCATGTGCAGAGCCATTGTCTTGCTCATTGATATCTATTATTTGGTGACGTTCTCTCTGAGGTTGCCGTCCTAGATCTTAAGGTCCCTATAGACTCATTTGTAACTGTTCTGGGGAGCTCACCCATGCCATAACAACACTCTTATCTAATTCACTCCTGGCGTATGAGTGTAAGGTAGTCTCAGAAAGGGAATTGAGTTTCCCCCTACTATCATCCTGCCACACTTTCTTTTGTATGAAACAATAAATATATAAGCTATTCATTCTCGAAATATTACCTTAGTTTAACAACAAAAAGAGGCCAAAGTGATGGAACGTCTTTCTTTTATTTATTGGTTTAACAGTTTTCCTGTGTCAGTGACATTGAAGTCAGCAAAAATTGACTTCGTCTTTGTCAATGCAATCAAATGTGATTTCGCATATGTACTCTTGCACGTTCGCTGCAGGTGAAACGTGAATTAACACATGCCCCACATTACACATAATTACCGAGGAGGGAAGGGCTTTCTCTAAAATCAAAACATCTTAAATCATAACCTCTGTTTCACAATAGAGGACAACGTGTTTGGGGATTACATTGGACGCCATCCACCATAACCCCTCGCAACACTTCCTAGCGTTTTACATGATTTTAAGTAATATTTAAAAAACGAGTGCGAGTGTTTTACCGGGGTTTCCAAACACGAGAAAACTGATGAAAGCCCGAGGCCGTTAAGCCGAGGGCTTTTATTGTTTTCGAACACACCGTTCGGTTCGCTGTTTTCGAACACGCTGTTCTTTACCGCGGTATCAAGGTGCATCCAAGTGACCTAAACGCGGGCACGCAATTGGTTTATCACTTGAGGAATTATTAAAGAGTTTGAAAAAGAGAGATGAAACGTTGGCGTTCACGTGAAACGGCAAATTCTCTTGTTCTAAGTTGACTCTTTTTTTTGAGAAATGACCCGGTCTATGTTGTTAAGGACGGTGCCTACTAATTCAAAGATATTTTTGCGCGGTCTGCTGAATATGCGGGAAAAGCAGATCTTAACAACTGCTACTGAAATCCAAAAAGAAATTGGGTGTAACCGCCGCGTTTTTTGAAGGTAATCAATCAACTATATTTGTAAGAAGCTTTAAAATACAAAGCAATGTATGGCACTCTTTTCCAAATTGAAGCTTAATTATCTTCGAAAAATGTACGAGTATCCCCAATTTTCTTTTTGGATACCAAGAGCACTTGCGAAGGTCTGCCTTTTCCCCATAATTTTGAATCGCGCAAAAATATCCCTGTGTTAATAAGCACAGCCCATAGGACATCCGAGTATCTCGAGATGCGTAGAACGTATGCGCAATAACAATAGTAGGGACCGTCCTTAACAGGCGATAACAGAGAATGATAGTATAAGATTGTAAAGCGCATTAGATCATTGCGTCATGGTAATGCGCTATAGAAATCAATAAATTATTATTATTATTATTATTATTATTATTATTATTATTATTATTATTATTATTAATGAGGGGAGAGAACTCATCCCCATGCCCCATGATAGTTTTTTTTCAATCTATTTTTATTTTCGTGCCATGCCATGAAAGTTATTTTGGTCTTGTGCCCATGGTAATGCAGTCAATAATAACCAATCAGATGTCTTCCTAAAAATAGCCGCGCATCATGACCACGGGCAAGATTGAATTAGATAAGTGTTGTTATGGCATGGGTGGGCTCCCCAGCACAGTCAGAAATGAGTCTATTTTTAGAATACCCGTTCCCGCGAAAATCAGTTGAAAACATGGCAGAAACAGTCACGCGTGACATGGCTTCTTCTTATTGGTTAAAATTCATTTGGCGGCCCTTTGTTTCGCACGCAAAGTGTATCTAAAAATAAATCCATTTGTGCCTGTGCTGGGGCAAGACAGCAAAGTGATAGATGAACACTTTTATCTAATTCGCTCTTGCCACGAACTGAATTTAGATTGAAAAAATAATCATTGGTAGAAATCCATGTATGGTGGATGTCTTCTCTCTCCTCATCCTCACTTGCAAGCACGAAGTGAGCGTAAATCAAAAAAACAGGTTTCTTTCATTTTGGCAAAAAGAAAATCTCAGCCTTGCCCTAAACGCGATTCTAAATCTCTCTAATATTCCCAAATCAGTTTAGAAAGAGATATCATTTGGGTGTTTGCTGTGGACCTACAGTATTGAAGTCAAAGCACCGAGTTTAAAGCGGACAGTCTTAGTAGTTGTGATGACTTCCTCTTTTCAAATACTTTTAAAACCTTGAAATTTATGGAATGTTTCTTAAGCGGAGATCCAAGTGTTCCATGTCTGAGTATTTTCTTTGTTTTCATCTAAAATCACATTTCCGATTAAGAAATGAGTCACTCCACACATAGTTAATAGACGGTAATGGTTATGAAACCCGGCAAATTTCTTTGTTGTAGGTTTTTGTTCTCTTTTTTGGCCTTGACCGTTCACAAAACAGAATTGTTGTTTACTCCGTAACGAGGAACTAACCAATAGAAACGTGTTGGTTACGTAATTCATGCATAGTGTATGAGCACAAAACAAAAGATTGTGCACGGTCGTGGACTTTCCAACCTAAATCTTGGCAGCTTTGTTTGCTCCTTTGAGCTTTCAAACCAGTCCCCTCTATTAACTACGCTCCACATAATTATTATTTGTTGCATCGAAGGGGTTATGGTGGATGGCATGTGATACTAAATGAGTTGGGGCGGATTTAAAAGTTGGACATTAGTTTCGGTGGTGTTTACAGATACCAAACATAAACCTCAACGCATGTCGGTTCGCCACTGTTATCATCTTCGCCAATATTTTCCAAATCTTCTCCATACCACAGCTGAAGTTCTTGCCCTTGTTGGACAAACTCCGGATTGGAAAAGTCGTGGAACACTAAAATCGGCGAATCATGATCAAATCCAGGCAATGAGTACCACGTGGTCTTCGACTTGTCGCCGATGATTTTTTTCCGCGGAAAGAGGACCTGCCGGGACGGAGTGGTTATGAAGGTGCCGAGTGGAGACGAGCCGATATAAGGGTAATTAATGGGGCATCCCCAGTTGCTCTTATAGGAGATAATCGATGAATGGCCGTTGGTATTCCCGCAAGAAACGTGGCCACTAACATGCACCAGTTTGATGGCAGCCACAAAACCTTCTCTGTCAATCCGAAAGACGCCTGGGTTGTCTCCCCTGGCGCTAAAGCAGACTAACTTTTGGGGATTTGTCATGTTTCTGACCTTGTACCATTTGTCTGAAATGGGAAAGTCGCGTGTTAGCTTTAAACACAAATCTTCTTCGGTTCAAAGAATGCTGACTCAAAGGAGATATTGATAGTTCTTCAACTCAGCCAAAAACATCGCGCATGCCTACAGATGAAACCATGTAAATGACGCAAAGAGCCCCATTGCATGCGCCTTAAAATGGTGAGATGAACCAATCATATTTTAAGATGGCTCAAACCATTTCAAGGGGATGTCTTATCAGCAGGATTCACTCTACGACGCTGTTGCACGTAACGGCGGATATTTTATAGTATCATATAAAACAAATTACTAGCTTAAGACGATGCAGTCACTATTGTGACGCAGTAGTAGTAGTAGTAGTAGTAGTAGTAGTAGTAGTAGTAGTTTATCATAGCAACAAGAAAACCATCTTAAGACACATTTCCATATTTCGTCTTTAACAGGCTTACATCTGAAAAACGATCGAAGAGACCCACAATTTTAATTTGCAGGCTTTGATAAAGTGCTTTTTTAAGTTAGAACAAAATCTCTGGAGCGGATTTAGAGCCACCATAAAATTTGTAGTTTTGAAGGTAGTTCTAAATCCGATCCAGAGCATTTCATCTTAGCCGGCAAATCACGTTCGTTTTTTAAATATAAGCGGTTTAAGTTAAAGTTTAGGGTGTACTTAAATAGCTTTGTTGCTATGGTAACCTATTACGTCACATTTATGTTTCATATGGTAATTTAACATCACCGTTAGGAGAAACGGTAGGTTCAATCCTTCCCTTGAAGGCGTTAAATCTGGTTGAGCCTCCTTAAGGACGGTGCCTACTATTGTTATTGCGCATACGTTCTGCGCATCTCGAGATACTCGGGTTTCCTATCGGTGATGCTTACCAATACAGTGATATATTTGCGCGGTTGAAAACTATCCGGAGAAAGTAGATCTTAGTAAGTACTCTTGGTATCCAAAAAGAATATTGAGGGTAACCATGCATTTTTGAGAGATAATTAAGCTTCAAATAGACCTTTTTCCAGATACGGCGGCCATTTTGATTTCTATTGTTTCAGAAGACATTATGGGATGCTCAGGGGGCAAATTAATATGTATTTGCCCCCTGGGCATACTTATTCGAAACAATAGAAATCAAAATGGCCGCCGTATCGATCAAAGGGTCTATTGAGAAAGAACGCCATACACTGCTTTGTATTTTAAAGCTTTTTTCAAATATTATTCATGAAATATCTTTGAAATTTTCTTTTTGGATTTCAATAACACTTTTTAAGATCTATCTTTCCTGCATAATCATAAACCGGGGCAAGAATACCTTTGAATCAGTAGGCACCGTCCTTAAGCTGGCCGAGAGCGAGGAAAAATGTCTGCATTTGGTAAGACAATATGTTTTTGAAAGACAAGAAAGAACTTCGTCGGCTTGTACCCTTTTCTGTTCCTGTATGATGCCCAGAGCCCTCTAATTCACATTTCCATAGTGCCCTGCGTTTTCGCTCAAGACCTTGAGGGCCTCCTCAGGCATAACACGGAAGAGCACATAGAGATGCATTTGTCATCTGTAAAAACTGATGAAGTTTAGTGACTGGGTCAGGGAGAGTCAAATGAGGCTCAGAGTCACTTATGTTGTAAAACGCTTTTCGTGTTTTACTGTGCTTGCGCGGATAGACACTAAGCTCAATAAGCGACCGTTAATCAATAAGTGGTCCTCAATGCCGAAAGTACACCGGAAGACACGACGACTCCATCCTTTGTCAACGTCAGACTCCACCGATTTGGGACGTCATAATGCAGCAGTCAAATGCCACCAATAACCAGAGCCAACGTTATAGCGCAGCTGTTAACATAGTAACTCGTACGAGTATCATTGAGTGCACAGCCAAACTGAAAATTGTGATCGGGATCGAGAGTATGGAGGCAAAAATCGCCGCGATTTTGTGAAATATGTACGTCACGTAGGTCTAAGTTGCAATAGTTACTCATCAACAGTAAGGAATAGGGAAACAAAATAAAGGTCTGTAAATGTCGTAGAAGCCGCAAACCATCGAGAAGTTAAAGAGGTTTCAATTTGCAGTCCATGAAGAAACGAACATTTTAATGGACGATAAAATCAACGCTTAGAAATTCGACTACATTTTATTCCAGACTAAAAAGCATAGCAACAACTTATGTTTGTTTCTTTGTTATTTACTTGTTTGAGCAGGTTGACGTTTCGGCAGCCATTCAGCTGATATCGACTTGCTATACCCATCCACTTACACACTCGCAAAGGACAGCCACTACACCGGGGGACTCCGTCCTCTACTCTTCATGAATAGTGTGCGGGTTCTTAAAGTGCACAGGGCTCGAAATTTCACCACCAGTTTTTATTTCATATCTTTAAAATTCAGGCTTTGCTTGATAGAATTTCGTTATTAGAATCTTCCTACAAATGTCCGAAGTGGGTTTTTTCGTAGCACGAACTTCGGCTTTTTGGCCAAAAAATTGCGACATTTTGCGCGCGGCCAAAAATGTCTTCATGACTTCATCAGTTGTGTTAGACAAGACAATTGAAGAGTCTGCGGAAAATATTGTATTGGTAGCTGCTCTGAGCTAGACAGCTGCAAAAATCCCAGTTTGACCCCAGGTATATCAATGCATTTTCTTCCTACAAAGGAGGATCGAAGAAAGAAATGGATGAAATTTGTCCAAAACACCGGCCCGGTTTCAAACCTAAGCGGCGAACCCACGAAGACTTCGATCCGGTGCTGTGTTTTGCACGAAGGGTCGATCTAGCTGATATGTCTGGGGTCTGAACATTTAAGGAACGGACTTTCTTAACCATAGACCTAGCAAAAAGAAAGGAAGATCAAACAGCGATTGCAACAGATCGAGAGCGAAGGAAGGTGCAGTTTGAATTGATATGCTCGCACGGGTGAGCCGATGCTCTCGATCGACCACTTCGTTCTATGCGCCATATCGTTCCAAGTCAGGTGGTTCCACTTCTACAATGACGATGAATAACGACTTCCTCAATGTTTTTGGGAACTCGGATATCAATTGAAATGCACTTAGCGCGTTCAGTGATCGACTATGGACAAACCAAGTCCAAGCCTGCCTACAGATCGTTTTCACTGCCACGTCATAAAACACAGGTCACATTCCACAGGTCACTCGTTGCAGGTCATTGTTTTACCTTTTGGAAAGTAACCAAAACCTTCAATTTGGCTAACCCTAGGCCTGAGGTTGGTTTTTAGGCCTAGGGTTGGCCAAATTGAGGGCTTTGGTTACTTTCCAAAAGGTAAAATAATGACCTGCAAAGAGTGACCTGTGTTTTAGACCCGCCGCCATGAAAAATACATTCGAAGCCGTACAATGGAAAAGGCCAAGAACGTGAAATGTTGTAGAGGACGAATGCGTAAAGAACCTCACCAAGTCTGGTTACTTTTCACTTGCGAGACAGTACACATGACAAGGGCGTAGCTAGGGGGATCCTGGGGTACCCGTGACCCCCCCCCCCCTATTTGAAAGCCTTTTTTTATGCAAACGACCTACAATATTCAGGTTGCGAAAACGCGAGTACCCTCTGTTTGACACAGTGTGACCCCGCTTTGAAAAATCCTGGCTACGCCCATGCATGAGTTTTAAACACCTAATATACTTGAAACGTTCAAACTGCGGAGAATCGTATAGCCTGTGTACAGCCGCCCGCTTTCCGAAAAAAAAAATCGGAGAGGAGCGTCTGTGATTTACCGTTGATAATCGTGTTCCATACCACGTGATTTTTCCTGGAATGTGTGGAAAATGATTTGATTGGTTATTACCCATCGATCATTACATCATTGAAACAACGAGTTTTGATTGGCTTTTATTTTTATTTCTCCACATCAACACCGTGAGAATTTACGATGAGTTCGTGTGTACTTTGAGCACGGTACAAAATACGAATAAAAGTCTTTTTGATTGTCAAAGAGGTTTTTCTTTTAAAGTGCTAGCGGAATTGTTATCAATGGAGTGTAACGTGGAAATCGATTCGACGTACATTTGTAGGAATTGTTGTCAGCGCAAAAGAAACGAAAGCGCTCTTCACGAGGTGAATATAGCAATATTCAAAAGATTGTCCACTCGAAAACGTCTCCCGCTATTCCTTACCAATCAATGTAATCCCAACGCCTTGCTCGGACCAGCCTAGCCATTCTCAAGCACAATCTACAAAGCGTGATGCCCTGGAAGATTTGAGATGTGAACACACCGAGGAAAATAACAGCTCATCGGCAGCGATCTGTGCTGTTCTGAAGATCAGAGCCGTACCTGGTTGGAAGACTTGCAAATACATCCTTTCCTTTAAAGAGTGCTTCTACGCTATAAAGCCAAAGTATCTTAAAACTATCGGAGACGCTCTTCGATGCACGTTTGAAATCATTGACCACCATTTTGAGAACTCGTACCTAGAGTCCTCGGGCTTCTTGGTCAGCGGGTGAGCGCCCGGAGAGACTCTGGGATAATCGACACCATTTTCCCAGAAAACGTGGGTTCCGGTCTTATTACGTATGCTTGGGTTTAACCGGAAACAGAAAAGAGAAAACCGTAAACAGTAGAAATGGCAGGTTGAAAGTGTTCGAGAAACAAGAATTTTAGCCTTACACACAAAGAAACTGGAGAAATGATCATTGGTTTGCTGTAAGAGCAAGTGAAGATGAAACCTCTGACGCTTTCGGTAAGTGTATTTTTAGTGTTTCAGCGTACGTTCCATCGTTCAAAATGCCATCGTGCAAGCAACACGATCGAGAAATTTTTGTGGAAACGACACAAATGTCCTCCTCAACTACGATTTGATGTTTCTGTAATTCTGAATGGCTTCGACAAGACCTTATTCCACGGATTTCTCCTCAAAGAGACTGATATAATGTTTTCCCACGGTACTTTTGCAACAGCAACAGTAATCACTTTTTAGCAGCGTGGGAAAATTCCCGTACGGTATAAGACATAATTCAAACTTCGTGGTTTTTTATTTTTGTGAGTTACATATTTCTGAGGTAGAAAAAAACAAACAGCACTGAAACTAGTTTTAGGCCCCGTTTATATGGAAAAAAGTTGTCCCGGGTAGAAGGGTCACCCTCCTAGCCGACTTACCCTGGGCGAGCCAACTTTTCATACATTTCCTTACAAAACGCAGCGAACCGTTTATATGAGAAAACAAAAGTTGGCTCGGCTAGAAGGGTGACCCGCCTAGATGAGTCACCCTTTTTCGACGGTAGGGTCACCCTCCTGGCCGGGCCAACTTTTCTTCATATAAACACTTTGGCTCGGTCAGCCGGGACACAACTCCACGTATCGGAAATTGAAATCCGTGTTTTATCTTTAAAACGAACATTGTGGCTTAAATTGCTATCAAAGAAGTTAAATCTAAGTCAACAGTGACCGTGTGAGTGATTTAAAACATAGAAATCCAGCGGAAAGAGGGATATTAAAGTCATGAATTGTTAAGCAGGGCCAATGAATAACTTTGACTCGGTCAACCGGGACAACTTTTCTCATATAAACGCTCGCTTCTTCTTGACTCGGCTAGGAAGGTGACACTTCTACCCGGGACAACTTTTCTCCATATAAACGGGGCCTTAGATTTTGAATCTCCCTCCAAATTCTGGGGCTTCCGAATTACTTACTGACTTCCTGTCTGACTGTCATTGTTACGCAAGCGGCCAATCAAAAATATAGTTCAAGTCGATTATCCCAGAGTCTCTCCGGGCGCTCACCCGCTGACCAAGAAGCCCGAGGACTCTGGGTACGAGATTGAGAATTTAGCTCCTATGAAATATGAGCCACGCAAATTTTGGTCAGCGTAGATCACTTAATAATGTATGCAAAAATGTTCCGGAACACGATTACTAACGGTAAATCACAGACGCTCCTCTCCGATTTTTTTTTAGGAGAGCGGGCGGCTGTACACAGGCTAAGAATCGTAACGAGAGACATTTATATTTTCAATCAAAACAGATTTCATTGTTTGGTGACAAGCAAGTGACAATAAGGAAATTCAAAATGCTGTATTTTCAAAACGAAAAACGTTAAGGAACTGGCAACTTGTAAAAAGATTTATTTCTAGGTCATCTTCAACGTTGTATAGATGAAAATCCGAACGACCTCACGGTTTTGATTTTAGAGCATGCGAAAACCATCTAGTCATACGTTCGAATTCTATAAAATACCTTCCGAAGAAAATTCACCTCGCATCTTTTAATAATGAAATGTACGCAAATGGATAATTAATTCAGGTCCTCAGAGAGACTTAAGCCCTCAGGGGGGAAGAGCTGTAATCTGGATACCGAGAACTGAAAATACAAGCGAAGGAAAAATGCAATTGACGGGCTCAAGAGTGATGTGAACACATCACAAGATTCGCCCGATGTGGATTTTCATGGCAAATTGTTATTCTTCGTTAAATAACTTAACTACAACCTCCAGTAGAGAAGATCTGGGGATACTCTATATTGCTGTGTGCGCTTTTGCCGCTTTAAATCGTAAACGTAGGAGTAAAATACGCTCACAACCGCACTGAATCTTCGCACAAGTTTCGAGTGAACAGCACAACCGATGACGTCAAAATCCTCAACTCGATCCCAGGCCCTTGTCTGATATTTTCCTCAAAAATACGCGAGGTTTCTTCGCATTTTTGTTATGTTCTCGGAACAGAAATTAAATTGTTTTTGTACAGAAATTTTCCTTGGACCATTGTATTTTAGATTTTACAATAAAAAATGGTGGTGAAATTTCGAGTCACAAAGGCAGCACTTCCTTCTCAGTTATTTTTGCCTGCGAACGCAGACGTATTCCGGAAATACGTCTGCGTTCGAAGGCTACAGTTATTTAAGATCCTGACTGTTGATCCGGCCGGGGTTCGAACCCGCAACCTCCCGTATGACAGACCGATGCTCAACCAACTGAACCACCGGCGTGCCTTGGCTCAATTGTGATACGCGATGAAAGAGTCCAGAAGCGTTTGTTTCTTCAGCAATTTTTTCCAAGGGGTATTATCAAACTGAAACACAAAATCAGTTCAAATGATGGGGTTTTTTCCTTAAAACGTAGTAGTAAACGTCTAGTGGATAATATTTCAAGATGTTTTCCAGGATCCTTTTTGTGATGCAAAGAAAAAACTTAATTCTGAGGATTTTGAACTTAATTAAGGGCCCACAAAACCGACTTTTCCTGTATTAACATACCCTGCGAACGCAGACGTATTCCGGCGGTCGTTTTTCTCCGGAAATACGTCTGCGTTCGCAGTTTAGTATCCCGGTTAGTATTAACACAATTGGGCTTGAGGTCACTGGATGTTTGTGGTGGAGATTGCTTCTTTAAAGCCGTTTCACACCAATTGTATGGTACTCCAGATTGACATTTTCTGGAGTGTTTGAGATTCTGGTACACTTTTCACTATTTGAGAATTTATCGAAAGTAATATTGCGAATTCATGGTTGGAGTTTTTGAACACTATGTTGATCGTTTCGACTGTTTCGGATCGATGTCGATCGTTTTGATGTTAGACAATAAATGACATTTGTCCTGCTGATTCTTGTCAATAATAAGAGAGCAAATAATTCCTTACCTTGAAAATACCGTAAAACGATGAAACTATCAAGTATCGACTCAATAACATACATCACATTGCCCATTATCCAAAATCATTGTTAATAACTTCACTTACAACAATCAAGAAACAATTTTATTAAGCTAGCAATGCTTCATTTTGCAGCACGCATTGCCGCCAACTGGAGATGATCTTCATAGTTGTATTTGACCAATGGCTGTAATCGTTTCCGGCCATTTTCCATCACCTGCCAGGCTTTAATTAGATCTAAAACACGACGACTATCTTTAACGGCGAAGGAAGAAAGGATAGAACCCGGGGGGGGGGGGGGGGGGGCACTCGCATATGAAACAGACGGGGATGCTCGTCGTCTCGCTTAGGGGTGTAAAGTTTTGGATTTTGGTCTCGCTTAGAGTGTTCCGGGCAAAGCGCCAAAATCTTAAGCCGCCAAGGTCTCGTTTAGGGTTCCGCGAAGAGAAACAGAAGTCAAATTTTCTTTTAAACTTGTTTTTAGGGGTCAAAATTTGCTTGAAACCACGCCCATATTGGTCTCCTTTAGGGGTCACAAAAAGCTTGAGCCACGCCCAGATGGTCTCCTTTAGGGGTTAAATTCAAAATTTCCGACGAGCATCCCCGTCTGTTCCATATGGGAGTCCCCCCCGGGGAATAGAAAGTCATTCGAAAGTTAAACTTGAAAGTTTTTTAATCACATGTTAATGAAACCGAAAAATATATCCGGTAGGCTTCATCAAAGTCCATGACTCCCGCCGAAAGCTCTAAACGTTCAGCGAGCATACTGATCATAAGCAGATTGCCAAACAGCAAAGTTTAAGTCGATTCCTGCATACGTATTTAATGGTACTCGAGATGTGGGAGGCGCGGTGGCCTCATGGTTAGTGCGCTCGACTCCGGATCGAGTGGTCCGGGTTTGAGTCCTGGCCGGGGACATTGTGTTGTGTTCTTGGGCAAGACACTTTACTTTCATGGTGCCTCTCTCCACCCAGGTATATAAATGGGTACCGGCGAATAATGCTGGGGGAACCCTGCAATGGACTGGCATCCCATCCAAGGGGGAGTAGAAATATTCCTTGTCGCTTGATGCTACAGAAACCGCAGATAAGCGCCGGCCTGATGGGCCTTCTAAGGCTCGTAGCAGACTTTGCCGAGATACAAAAAGACGGGAAACCGCCAAACAGAAAAAGAAAATCAATCAAAAATGAAAGGAAATCTGTATAGGGTTTGGCGGCTTGGAAGTTAGCCACTTACTGTCTAATTCCAGAGATCTAAGCAAATTGCATCCTTTCGTTTTAGCAATATGTTCTTTGGCAGAAGGCTCAATGCAGTCAGGCAAGTTGTTAGACCTTGTTAATGAGACGCCGTCAGTGTACAATGAAGTAAACGGTTTTTCAAAAAAAGTTTGATCTCGCATTTTTTGAGTTTGAGTGAAGTATTTTTACAGTTGTAATTACATGAAAATTTAACAACTGAGTAGGACAAAAACAACAAATTGTAACTTACCGTCTTTTTTAGGACACATCATTTGCATTCCCTTCCTCAGCATCTTCGCTTCTTCTTGAAGCAAACCCCGCAACTGTTCCCCTTGCTTTGTCGAGAATTTATCACATGAGCAGCATTTCGGTATCTCATGATCGAAGGTGTGGTAGCCTGAGAACAGGGTAAAAACCACGAACAACACAATGACCAAACTGTTCATTTTAACGCGAACGTCTTGTTCGTATGTCGAGCTGGTGGTTGTTATTGTAGGCGAGTGGTGTCAGTGTTAAATGAGTAGAGGGTTTTAATCGTTCCCTTTTTAAAAGGCTATTTAAGCCAGGATCTGCCGTAGTCATTTCATCAACTATGGTGCAACCGCTGTGGTTTTATTGGATGAGGAAGGATTTGTCTCCCAAAGGGATTAAGAAAACGGTTCCATCATCCGGTGATGACATTTGGAATCCGTATTATCACGTCTGAAGGTGAATATCTTTTAACAAAACTGTTTCATTATGACCGGAACGTCAAAAACGAAAGAATAAACCTTTTGCCCTCTGTACTTTACTTTACTATCACACAAAAGTGACTTGTAACACTTCTTGGTGCCATAAATGAGAGAAGGGATCTTTAATAGTCTAATATTGAAGAGGTACGCGTGCCATCGCAATTATTCCAGAAATCTATTAACAAAACCCGTCATGGCGGCAACTCAAAATATTAAAAGGAAGAATTTCTAGCATGTTATTTTAGTGGTCTTCTCTTGTTTACAATGCAGGCTTTTGTGTAGAGGTTATTTGAGTTGTAAATATCTACTGCCTTCTTGTCGATTCTGGAAGTCAAATTGCATAACACATGAAAATAGTTTGGCTTTTTTGTGACCTCGAGGGGTGTCTGGAGAATTCTGATGCAAAAATTTCCCCTTTGTGTTGTAAAACCTAAGCTATCTGCAGATTCTTTGTTAAATCATGTATGAACCAACTTCGGCCAGCCGGAAAAAAAACATCGTTAGATAAATTGACGCGTACAGGAAAAATATCCCAGAACAAGCGAACAAAAAAAATGATAATAGTGCGCAATTCCGGCTTTTTATGAGTTGAGCTTTGTATAATTGTTGGGTGTGCCAGCTACAAATACCGTTCTCTTCTTACGCTATGATTTTATGGTCTATAGTTGGATATGCCCCAACAACACATCCAGTTAGTTCCGCAAACTTTTCACAAAGACAGATTAAAATGTTTGGAAGATTACTTGACCAAAATCCTCGCGATGGGTCAGTTGAAGGTAAATTTTTTACGAGTTGACATGTCTTGGACAGAGTCAAACACTAAGCTCGTAAAACGCCACGGGAGATGAAGTCAGCATTTGACAAATGGCCAGATATTAAAGTTAAACTACAAGCGTTCGTAGGGTGCCAGTCTTGCAAGAAAATAGTTCTACGAGAAATTTTGCAAGTTTATCCAGTCGTGTTTATTTTCCACTGCTTTTACCTAAGTTCTTTTGTTCAACAATGGGTGGTTGGTTTTTAGGTTACGTCACCGCCACCATTTTGGTAGACGGAAACAAAAGATCTCTCACTGGCTTTTTTGGTTCGTCCACCTCGATCTCAAGAGAGGCCATAAAATTCGTTTCTCCTAGGTTTTACAATTCTGCGTTGTCTATCTGTCGTTTTCTATAGCCTGTGAGAGCAGTTGTCATCACCGCATTGCGTAACGTTGAGTTTGTTTGTTATAAAACATTTTTTTTCAAAGTTACATTAATCGACCTAACATCACCTCGCTCTCACCCTAATTAAACAGTTTGCTGAAAACCAGAAAAAGTCAGCGCATGACATGTCGTTTCAGTTGTTATTTAAGAATTGCAAGACTGAAGTTGGTTAAATAATTGACACCGGCAACACGACTAACCCACTACAGCGTATAAGATCAAGTAATCATCCCACATTAATTTTCCCCTAAGATAAATCAACTCTATCCTATAATTTTAAAGAAAATAATTTTTGTAAGCTTATACAGATATCATTAGGATTTAATAAATTTCATCCCTTTTAAGCTAATATAACAGCTCTAAGGTTTCTGCCGACCGAAGAAGATTTGAAAGATTTTAGAGCGGGATTACTTCGAAAAGTCAAAGCTTTAGCTTAGCCGAGGTTTCCTGACAGCGTCAACAAATAACAGAAAATCGCCAAACACACGGTATCAGAGAAAGAAACGTGCTGCTCAGTGAAACTGATTTACCGCCTTCTTTGTTGGTCACCTGAACTGAATTCTTGCTGAGCCGACAGTTGTGGGTACTTCCGCGTTTTAGTACTTACGATCCTCAAACTTTGCAACGGAGTTTGGGCGTGGTGCTTGGAGATTAAGAGGGCTGCTCAGGGATTTGGAGGAACAGGCGTGCAGGGGACAATAAACTTGGTAAAAGAGAACCAAAAAGCTAAAAACAATTTTTGAATAATATCAGGAACAATAGAACAAAGGAAAAAATGGTCAATATGAAGCTCCGGATGTACGGGATCAATTCTTTCCAGCCACCATTTTATATTAATACTAGATCCGTGACGGCTTGGTGAAATCCAATATGGGCTTTACGTAGGATTTATACCAAACTTTTTCGTTCTTCTTTTGATGTTCCCGAAATGGAGAGTCCTAGCACTTATCTGTACAATTTAAACAATTCGGGTGGCTTCAATATTTCAGGTGTCTCTATATAAGAGAGAATCACTTCTCCATTTCGGCTATAACCCGCACTTCAATATATTCGTGTACATTTCTCGGATGCTTCCGTTCATAAAAAAACTAAAAGTTTAATTAAAAAGCTTTTGCGTAAGAGAAACGGAAGACAAAATCCAGGGATTATCGGGGTTTATTAGTGCAGCTTCCTCGCATAGAATCTTATTTCTTTTCGTTCGTCCGATCTCATTCCTATCTATTTTTGAATGCCGCAGTTGTCCTTTCAAGAGTAAAGGAAGTGTTGTTGTTCACGTGCTCTGTACAGTATTTCCGTTTTAATAGCACCAACATAGCTGATTGAAAATGCATTTGGCAGGTCACTGAGATCCACTGCCGAGGCCTGCAAAGGTATATCAAAGTGTTTTTTCTTCTCCTTTTTTTTAAATCTAAGGAGCCGGATGTTGTCAGTTCCCATTAGTCACTACTTGTTTTCGCTGGTGATCTCAAATAGCTTAAGCTCCGCTGAGCTTCTTATGTGTGAACCAATCATTTGTTTTAAAAGGTCTTAAGGTTCAACTGACTTTCCACTGACCCACTTCAACAAATTGCATCCATGGGTGGATTTTAGGGCGGAACAGATTATATCTTTAGATGTATGGCATATATTGTGAAGGGGCAAATTCAGTAAAAAACTTGATCGATTTCCAAAGCCTCGCTTGCCAAAAAGGCGGTCCTTTGCATGCTTCGCCGGAAATGTTTAAATTCCTTCTTTAAAAAATGCCATTTCTTGAAATGTTTTAAACGTTTTGAGAAGATAACAATGTGGGACTGAACGTTTGCCTGCCCTACTTATATTTATACACGTTTTCGGTGAAGTTTAAATGAGCTTAGACGCAATGCATCCCGGCATCGTGATGTAAAAAAAAACCCCTCTGCTGCCGTTCAAACGAACCATCAATGCTCAGACATCATCAGTTTTACGCTCTTTTCCATTCAAATGTCATAGTACGTGAGTTTCACAATATTAAATAGCATTCGTTACACTGACGACTTTGATATATATAGGTTTATTAATTAAGAGGTTCAACCGTATACATATGTACTTCTACCCGGCCTGCGCCTGGGTGCCAGAGGTTATTTAGTTCGAGGTGACGTTTTAGGAGTAACAAGTGAAGCGTTGCTGTATCCTCTGGCATCCTGGGTAATCTAGTTCACATTCATTTGAATTGTTTGCGTAAGAAATTTAGAGTGCGTTTATTTCAAAGATGCCGCACTGGCCAACGCAATTAACGATGGACCTACAGGTAGAAGCAATAGGATGAAAGATTACTAGAGTAAATAGACTGGCATATTTATACAAAGTTTAAAATAACCTCAGACGGAGTAAGGTAAATTCAGTAAGGGGCACCAAAACGTCAATTTTCGGAAAATATCTGTTCGGAAGACGATTTGAGATCTAGAATTTTCGGAACATTTGTTGTAAAATTCCTGGCTTGCCTGCCTGTCCTAGGACTTTCGAACATCTAAAACGTGGTATAATTGCCCATTTTTAACGGATCTTTACCCTAAAAAGGTCACCTAGAATTTTCGGGAGCCTTTTTTCTGGCTGAAATTTTCGAAAAGGTAAGTTTTGATCTCTATAATTTTCGGATCACTAGACTTTCAGCTAGGGATTCCGAACAGATAAAAATTTTTTAGGGGATAAAAATATGCCAATATCTACCGTTTAAATACTAAAATACGTTTAACAATGCTATGATTAATTGGGTTTGAACTATATTCTCGTTGGGTGCCCCTGGTGAAGGTTAAGGTTTAGTGTACTATAAAACAGACCGCTTATCTCGAGGTCCTAAAAACATCAGTGGTCGTGATTTGTTTTAATAAGAAAGGTCATCAGCGTTTTATTGAACAATTCAAAGACGCCGAGACGTAAATAGGATCATAGATTATCCGGCTTATATTTAGCTCCGCACTCGAATTCATGACATATGTATATATAAAGTTTATATTTCTGCCGAACATCTCTTTTTCTTTTGCATTCTCAGTCAGATTAATCAATCACTGGTTGCTCTTCGTTTATTAAAGTTTCGACCTTTTAGCTGCTATACAGCATTCCAAATGCGATAAGTGTTTAGTCCTGCCCGGGTATTCACATATGCCTTAAACAGTCTAAGATATTGCTCTTGTTTTTTTGAAAAATGAAGAACTTTGGTCAGTCAGTGTTGTTTGTTGTTCTGGGAACTTTCCTCGTTTTTCCTTGCAATGCAGTTGAAGATATTTGCTCATCTGTCATTGCCCCAAGTTTTCGAGATGGTTTCAACAAAGTTATGGTACAACAACGTCATGCCTTCATCAGCGATTTCAAGAGACTTTGCCGCAGGTTTGAAAGAGGTATGAGGAGAGGGACATTTATTCGAAAAGAAACGCTGATCATCTATTAAAATTACTAGGACTAAGGTTTTTTCGAAAACAAAAGCACTTAATAAGCATGTAGTATTGCTGTCTAATAAGTGTAAAATTGTTCAACTGAGGCGTAAACAGAGAAGCTTCTCAACCAAAGAGGGCGCAGATTTTAAATTTTGTGGCCATGAGAGGTGCTTAATGAAACACTGGGGAGCTTAGTCCAAGGGGACATTTCCTCGATCAACCACTCACTCGCACAATCTGAAAAAACTTCAATTTCTGACTTAATTCACAAGATACATTCAGTGTAAACAAGGTTGAATCCCTTTTTACCCAGGTTAAATTGGTGATCCTCATTTTACCTACGTACCTATAGGCTAAATATGCACCGTCTACCCAGTTTGAATCAGCTATCAATCCCCAAGAAAGGATTGAAAGCGCCAATGCCTTTCCTCCAGCTCTGTCTTACGCATTTCAACACATCGTCTCAATGTTTTTCACCACGTTATTGGTTTATGTATCCTTACGGTTATCCAATCAACCTCAAAGAACTGTCCCATGCACTCCTCGGTATTCGATCTGGGACCTTGCAGGTCAATAGTCCTACCGTTACACAACAACGTCGAACATGCTCAACCTAACACAGTCCTTTATCACTATTTACTTTTGATTTCGCACCTACGTACGAGGCACTACTTTAAGGCAAGATCACGGCACTGAGGATCCTGTAGATTTTCAGATGTTTATTCGTACTAGCTGCTCGATTGATATGTCGTTGAACTAACAGACTGAAAGGAACATATTACAGAAATAGATTAATGTTTTGGAATGCCGACGATAGGCTAAAAAAGAAATCTATTGATTTCTTGAATATATACTTACAATTTGTGTCTTCATATCTAGGTGATCTTATAGTTTGATTTCTTCTGTTGATAATTGTCTTTACAGTTCTTGATCGGAGGAAGTGAAAAAGGAATTTGCGCGTTTGCAGTTTTTCGATTTACTATTTCTGAATTTCTAATTACTTATCATCTTTCAACTCACGAAAACTTGCTGTGGTGAGCAAATTGCAAAAATAGTTGCATACATTAAAACCAGTAAGCGACATAACTTAACGCGCGAAGTGCGAATCACTTTTGTTTAAGAAGTCATAATTGATAGCCATATTTAAATAACCAAAACTAACCCTAATCTTTCTTTAGTGCATATTCAACCTAGGTAAAATGAGGATCACCAATTTAACCGTTCGGTAAAAAGGATTCAACCTGAAACCGGATGTTATCTGCCACATAAACAGTTCATTTGGGATGACTCAGTCAGTTTTTTCCATGAAGTGCGTCCTGGTAGGGAAAAACAATACTATCATTTATCAAATTTGGGCGCTACACCAGAACATCGGACTCTGACTACCTCAAGGGCACCCAACGAGAAAATTAAGCCAAAAGCCTTTGAGAGCCATTTCTAGGCTCCTTGTAATGTATAAAGACTGTCTAAAGAGATGTTTTTATCACCTAGAAGAATTTGATCTGTTCGGATATCTTAGCTGAAAATTGAAGTGTCCGAACATTTTTTAATGATATCTTCATTTCAAAAATTGTTAGCTGAACGTTTCCTTATGAGAACTTCCCGGCAAACCATTTGCTCATCCGAAACTGCTAGTTGACCTAAATTGCAAAAATATCCCTTCCGAAAACGTAAGGGTCTACTTTTCCCTGGTTACGAATCTTTTAGGTGATGTTCAGTTTCGTAAAAAAATCTATAGCTGTTTGGCTACGTAGAACC
>OX421446.1:9029821-9032321 GCA_949126865.1 Montipora capitata
ACCAGACTTTTCTCTTCCATGCGGGGTTTTCACCAAGATATAAATTACGCACATTTCATTTCCTTTAGAGACTCACGATCATGACGGCCGATTTTCTAAGTGATTATAATAAAGCGAGAAATTGAGTGGAAGCTTAAATTGAGCTCCAATTTTCCTTAATTAGAATATGCTAAGCAACGAATAGCCCAGGAGTATGATTTTATTTGTTGTATGCAAATTCCACGGCCTCTCTATATAGTGGTGCGATCTTCTTGACAAAGCCACTTCCTCTAAAGCGGTCTAATGCACGCCTCGATGAGTTGATTCGAAAAAAAGCGCAAAGAGTAAGAGCAATGCACAAAAAAGACTTCAAGGAGGAAGAGAAAGGAATTAGACAACAAAGTGTACAGCTTATGCGTCAGAAGAGGGGAACTGGAGTCAATACAAGCGCTGAAATCTGAGGTGATAGAGATTAACAAGGAGTTAGAAGAATAGAGAAAGTCATACACTGATTTAGAAAACGAAGAAAAGAAACTATATGAACAAATGAAGCAAAGATAACCTGAAATGGAAGAAAATGTCACTGACCTCAATGAAGTCAACAAACAGTTGTTAGATTATATTGAGGCCCTTGAGACCAAAGAGGCAGCCCAAACATGCACTGGCGGGACTAAAACAAAGGGGCAGAAAACTTCGCCTCCTGAAAGATAAAATCCAATGTGTCCTTTGGTTTTCTAAAAGCGTTGGTCTTAAATTGTTCCAGGTAAAGCTGAATGATGACAAGGGGGGCACTCACTTACTTACATGGGAAAATGAAAGCTTTGAAACATTACAAGAGAAAGACAACAACAAGTTAGAGCAAATAATGTTTTGATTGGACAAATTTTGTGCGGGAGATGAGGTGTACCATAAAATGACAACACACACAGACGATCTTCCAAAATCTTATATAATAAAGCAGTTACGTAGTAACCTAAATAAAACCTACCACATAGAGAGAACACAAGGGATATTTCCAAATATGAATTGTCAGTCAAGTCTTTTAAAATTCATTGCACCATGCCATCTAACCATGTTAACTACCCTACTGTTTCAATGTTTTTTTTTTTTTTAAAAAAGGATCGAAAACGAAGACCGAAGACCGAAGACCACGAAAACGAAGACTCACTCGAAAAAACATACAATTAAGGTTGGTTCAAATGTTATTTTTGAAGAGTTAGTCCTAAATCTATAAGGGATCATGTTTACTGTAGGTAGTCGACCGATGTACCGGTCGACGTATCGGTCGATAATCGGACGATAGTCGGTCGATAGTCCTCTGTCGCCCTTAGGTCGACAGTCGATCGATCGCCGGTAGATAGTCATTCCCAGACGCATTTCGGTTGAGTATCGGCCACATGTCGGTTATATTTTGGTCAACTGTCGGTCGAATATCAGTCATGTGTCGGATATAGGTCAAGTGTGTTAATTAAGCAGATGAGTCCTATGCCGATGACGAAGAAAAGCTTAGTAGCTTTTCTTCGTCGCCATTTTCTTTTCCCGGTTTAGACTTCCCCTTGCCTCCGCGATCTGCCCCTGGGTCTCCGAGGATGCGGTGAACAAAGAGCCATTAATCTTGACCAATTCATCGACCGCCTATTTTCCGACAGATTAGTAAAGTGGAAAATAAAAGGCGGCTGATCTCCAGTCGTGCAGAGACCCAACCTCGTTCCCAGGATCTTCTCGGCTTTTAATATGGCGGAGGGTCGGGAGAAGATCCTGGCACACAACAGATCACGTGATCAAATTTGGCCATCGAGGATGGACAAATATGGAAATTTTTTTCAAAATGGCGGCAAGGAATAAGGTGAGAGAAATGGAAGACCTTTAACAGCAATGACCAGAACCAGGTTGCTGACCATCGGGTTTCGTTAAAACAATGGTTTGCTGGGGGTCCTCAGTCTCGCGGGCTCAGAAAACCTGGTTGTGGTAATAGGCCTTATTCACGATGGCCGCCATGTTGGTTTTCAAATTGTCATGCAAATTAGCCATGTGTCATGCTGGGGGCAAACATTGGAAAAAAAGCAAATTGCTGAAAATCGGCTCGTCGAAGTATTGAAATAACATTGCAAAAAGTCCATTTTAGTATTTAGAGCTAAGTACCTTTTATAATAATTTTATATCTTTTGATTGCCTTTGACATTTTGACTTTCTACTTCGTTATCTGCTCATTTTTCACTAAAAAAACGTCGAAGTAACTCGTGTAATGATTGTATTTTACAGCTTAGGTGATAAACATTCAATGAACGTGAAACAAATCATCTGTGTAGCTAAGATGTTCGTTATAACCTCTCAAACTTGCGTTGTTTGCCCCGTCAAAAGTGTGTCGCTAATTTGCATGATAATAGCAAATCCAACATGGCGGCTATCGTGAGAGGTCAACCTCGTTCCCAGGGTCTTCTCGGCTTTCAATATGGCGGCGGGTCTTGAGAAGACCTTGGCACACAGTGAACTAAAAAGATCGCTGATTGGTGCTTTTCTC
>OX421446.1:9039821-9044821 GCA_949126865.1 Montipora capitata
TACTTGGCCCTAGTGCTAGGATCTTCCTAGCTGTGAGCTAGTAAGATCCCAGCACCATGTAAGCTGCCTTCGCTCGGAAGTTCCTGGTACAGTGGGGACAAAAAAACAAACATGGCGGCGGCCGAGTGTTCTTTTTCCATTCGTCTTCTGGTAATCTTCCGGTGTAGAGATTCTCCCACCACACGTCTGTCCTTCTAGGTTTTCGCCATAATCGCTCTCCAAGCCCACCCGTGTTCCTCCTTCTCGAGAGATGAAAATGTCTTGCAACGGCAGCACCAGCACTATGCGTTAAGTGCATGATCGTGGCTTGCTGTTGTTGCAAGTGAAAAATCAAGTTGTAAAGGACTACCAGCTGCAGCTGAAAGGAAGTTATTAAAGCTAGTAAGGAGAGTAGAAGGACCCAACTGAAATTACATGTTTGTTGTTCTAGCCCTCCATCTTGCTTTCATTCTCCACTTCCACCTAGACAGAAATTTCTGCATGTAAACCAAACGAAAAGTTGTTTCGCCTTCTAGGATCTTCCTAGTGCTAGGATCTTCCTACCTTCATGTAAACAGCCCCTTAATCAACCAGCGTTTTGGCTACACCCCTACAACACACTAATTTCTATTTCAACATCTGGTTACTCTTGAACTGTATCCGGCTAAAAAGCTTACTTTATGAAAGGGTGGTTAGTAGTCAACATCGGTCCAACTTGGTTCCACTTGCCAGTGTAAGCATTATCCTTCGACGTTGTTCACTGATTGTGGGAAGTTTCTGAGTTGTCAAAAAGTTATGACAGAACTCTATCAAACCGCATTTGCTAAATCCTCTTCAAATGCGATTTCTTTGCCTTCTTGAGCTGTCAGACTGTGAAACCCGATCATAAATTATTTCTGTCCCTTTCTTTGATGTTGAAACATCAATGTCTTTGGCAGACCCAGTTTGACACAACGTTACGTAACGTAAGTTAATTAAGTGATTATAATCACCCGAGCTGACTCACAACATAGCTAATAGACCTAAATTTAGGGGAGACTGAAATCAAGTGAAGCTGGTTTTGAAGCTCGGCAAACATCAAAGGAGCAAACAAAGATGCTAAGATTTAGGTTGGAAAGTCCACGACCGTGCACAATCTATTGTTTTGCGCTCATACACTATGCATGAATTACGTAACCAACACGTTTCTATTGTTTAGTTCCTCAGTACGGAATAAACAACTATTGCGTTTTGTGCACGATCAAGGCCAAAAAAGAGAACAAAAACCTACAACAAAGAAAGTTGTCGGGTTTCATAACCATTCCCGTTTATTAACTATGCTCATAAGCATTTTTATTGTCGAATCACTATCAGTTTGTTGACATCAAATATGCTGCAAAGTAATTACTAACTAGACGCTCCACGAGCGTACACTGGGTTGCCTAAGGTACGAAGGGACTGAATTGGGTGGTATTAAACTGCAGCGTTCCAGGCAATTTTTTTTCAAGTCGGGGGTCATTAAAGCCATTTAAGGGGTCACCCAGAAGTCGTACCAGCAGAGGCCCTTTGGCTCACACGTTCATACGACGAAACAAATCCTTTTCTGAGGTTAAAAACCTGGCTACCGGGCTATTAATCATTTGACAGAAAGAAGAAATTCCTGTCCTCTGAAGAAAAAATAAACACGCATTGCTTACGTGTGGTAGTGAAGTAACACAGCGCTTTATTCCATATTGTCAACCGAGCTGCGTTTGTCTTCCAGGAGATTTAAGTTGTCTTTGCGTAATATGTAGGTTTAACAGTACACGATATTGTTTTGGTATTGTATATTGTAGTGCCATGGTAGAAGTCTTAGTTAAATAGCCCCCTGAGAAGACATGTGGTTACTAGCAAAGTACTGAATCCAGAAAGATTGAAGAAAATAAAAGGGAATCGAGAAACATTGGCTTCTGGGCTGACATGTTGATCATGCAACTTCTTTCCACCACAAGTGTAAGCGTGCACTGACGGCATCTGACAGCTTTGTAAACAAAAGTTGAAAGCTGAAGTTAATGTCTCTCCGGTGGGGTTAGTGTCTGGATGGACGACCTAAGAAATATACCACTCAGCATAGGACCGAAAATTCTATTTTAATGCTATCAAATGCGAACCAAGCAAGATACAGATTTTGTTAGCTTGCTTTATGCAAAACAAATATCGATGTAAAAGTAAATAAATATGGATACACAGTTTTTAAGAAGAGCAGAAGGAAGTTTCAGGACGGCCTCAGGACCGTCGATCGAGAATAAAATATTTTGCCATCGGTAACAAAATTTACGACATGAAAACAACATTAATTTTGAACCACGAATATAAAAAGTTACCATCAGCGAAAAACATTTGGAGATTTTAGTTGTTTTGTTGTAATTGTACTTTTGGCTGCACCGAGTAAATCGCACATCGAATTCAGCGGGCACAGTGATCAAGTTACCGCGGCATGTTTACTCGCGAAACAGTGAAGCATCTGTGTCAAATGATGCCAAGATACCGGGTTTTTGTTTTTTGTTAGTTTTCTTTTTCTTTCAATTGTTATAAATTTTGACAAGAAATGTGCGAATTCAACACAAAGATCACAATCGCCCAACTCTCAGAGGTTGACCATTGTTTCTGGAAAATCAAAAATTTACTCTCCAAGACAAGGTTATTTATCACCAGGTAATTCCATCGTTTTGGTAATAGCAGCTACTTTATTATTCATCAGCGTCACAATCTTTTGCCGATTTTGGGGGTCATTTTGTTGAAACTCAAGCACGCTTCCAACAGACCTGTTTATTTTCGTGACTTATGCGTTACCACAAATATTCTCCCCGTATCACATTTCAACACATGTATGCAAATTTGCTAAGCTCGAAAATTACACAACGTGATAAATTTACAAAAGCTGGAAATTTCACAAAAATATTTTCCAGCGAAACATTTATTGAAACAAGCAACATATTTGCTATAAAAGGCAAGAAACCCTTCCTATTTCAGTTGCGTGCGTGCAAGCGAAACACACAATCACAAAGCATATGCAATTAAATAAATTTCTGACAGTTCACATCAAACCCTTTTCGAAAGAACCTTGACCGTAAATAATAAAGCACAAAAGTACGGTGGCTCATAAGGGACACATCGATTTTTTAGTCGCAAGTTACTAACTCGCGATGACGTAACTTGCGATCGCAACTTATAACTTGCGATCGCGACTTATAACTTGCGATCGCGACTTGTAACTTGCGATCGCAAGTTATAACTTGCGATCGCAACTTATAACTTGCGATCGCGAATTATAACTTTCGATCGCGACTTATAACTTGCGAGCGCAACTTGTAACTTGCGATCGCAACTTATAACTTGCGATCGCGAGTTGTAACTTTCAATCGCAAGTTCGCAAGTTATAACTTGAAAGTTAGTTTCAGTATCAGTTACATGAAGCATGCCTTTTCGTCTGAGTAGTTAATAGCAAAGATGGCGGGTGTTGCATGCTTCATGTAACTGATACTGAAACTAACTCGCAAGTTGCAAGTCGCGATCGCAAGTTACAAGTTGCGATCGCAAGTTCTAAGTTATAAGTTGCGATCGAAAGTTATAAGTTGCGATCGCAAGTTTTAAGTTGCGATCGAAAGTTATAAGTTTGCGATCGCAAGTTGTAAGTTGCGATCGAAAGTTATAACTCGCGATCGCAAGTTATAAGTAGCGATCGCAAGTTATAAGTCGCGATCGCAAGTTATAAGTTGCGATCGCAAGTTGCGTCATCGCGAGTTAGTAACTTGCGACGAAAAAATCGATGTGTCCCTTATGAGCCACCGTACAAAAGAGACAACAAGCTTTCATTCAAAAAAATTTTTCACTGTCACATTTCCAATTTTTTTTAACTTTTGCAGAGTTGAGTACAAAATGAATGTTACTTGCCAGACAAACAGGCAAACTTTAAATAGATGCGACTTCAGTAAACACTGTGAGACACACAACAGAGATCACAGATCTACTTGTGGTGTTCGATTCCTTCTCTGTCTTTGTTAAACCCGTAAGTTACCAGAGAAATTTCCATTTGGTTTCAGTGTTGTACGTAACACCACCTTGGCGAAATATTAGAAGCTCATTTTGATTTCGGCTTGACGGGCGAAAGATTCACGCTGTCGAAGTCCATTAAGATTCCAGCTCTTTATGTTTCACCGCCTGTCTTGACGTTCCATTCTTGAGCTCCATATGGGTATATTTTCTTTAAAGATGTACTAAAACGCCACTCGCGTTACAATGACTTTCGACGCCATTACAGGTTAATTGTGCAGAGCAAGCTACGCATTACCCCAGCCCCCTCAAACCTAACAAAATACGCACAGAAGACTCTATGCACAAAGACACCACTTAGCAGGGGAGTGACAGGCAAGACTTTTCCCGACACGGAAAAAAATAACAAAAAAACCCACGAAATGAAACCGAGATTCCGACTGGGTTTGGCAACCCAGTAACTAATGTATACGAATTTAGCCGCCAACTACAAAATAGTTTGCATACAATTCTTTACTGAATGAATCCTCTTGACCAAGTGAGAACTACACTAATCGATCGACAGTGAAGCAATTAAGATCAGTGGACGAATACAAAAACTAGACCCTCTGTGAGGGTACACTGGGTTGCCTGTGGTACGTGCACCGTTCCAGACAATTTTTTCAAGTTGGGGGGTCATTAGGACCATTTAAGGGGTCACCCAGAAGTCATACCAGCAGAGGCCCTTTGGCTCACAGGTTCTCACACGTTCGTACGACGAAAAAAAGCTGTCCTTGCGTAATATGTAGCTCTAACAGTGCACGATATTGTTTTGGTATTGTCTATCATTGTAGTGCCATGGTAGAAGCCTTGGGTAAATAGCCTGAGAAGACATGTGGTTACTAGCAAAGTACTGAACCCAGAAAGATTGAAGAAAATAAATGGGAAGTGAGAAACATTGGCCTTTGGGCTGACATGTTGATAAACTTCTTTTCACCACAAGTTTAAAATTAAGCGTGCCCTCTGAGCAT
>OX421446.1:9052321-9069821 GCA_949126865.1 Montipora capitata
TCTCATCTTTCAGACATCACAAAATGTTTATTTTTCCCAATTCCATAACTTAAATGATCTAGGTAAGTCTTCCCAATCCTTATTTAACGTAATAAGTAATATAACCTAATAAAACCTTTAACAAATTTAAGAAAACACGAATTTTTTCCTGATATTAAATCGGAGAACCTTCTGCACGACGCATGGTTTGGAAATTGTTTTGGTGGAGGCAAATCTGAAGAATATTTGACTCGCTTATAGACGCCCGAAAACGGACGAGCAAATTCGAGAATGTGCACTTTATGTCGAATCCAATACGTTCGGCCAGGGGATGGCCCCCAAGCCTTAACGTTCTGGTGTAAGCCACCAACGAGGAAACGATCGGCATCTCTATTTTAAAGCTTGTAGCTCAGGACTGAGACACGCCCGATGAGAGCACATCCCTCCAATCAACTGACTCCGGCACTTTTCCCTGGTCGGGAACCCCGTTTATATCCACCCAAGGTGTACACTGTCTCGGCTTGATTCCTTTAATCTGATTTTGGAACTCTACCCAGTGACTTGCTTGCTCCGGAAACCCCTCATTGGAGACCATTGTCATTCGCTTACGAACCACCATCTAAATAGAAAGGGGGGGAGGGGGGGAGGGGGGGTTTAAATAGAGATTTCACCTGGTCCAACCGATTGATAAGGCATGTAAAAAAACAAAGAAAGACAGTGGTACCGGGGTTCCCGACCAGGAGGGAGCGACTTCAGCACGTCTAAGAGCAGAACGTCTAGTGGCTACCTACGATAGACGGTAAACCAACAGGAGTCACTCACCCTGATCAAGAGCACAAATAATCCAAGTGCCATTTCAGAGTCTTTAGAAACCATAGAAAAAAACCTCATGGGACTTCAAATCCAAAAAACCTTACCAAAGGCAAAACCCCATAGGTATTATTAATGCACATTAACAGATGGGCTCCTGACATTAACGAAAATAGAACTCACTCCCAAACCTAACCCGTATAATCAGTACAATAGGCCATTTCCGAGTTCATGTCTGCCTCCTCTTCAAAGCAAGTCTAAGTGCGAAGGTTTTGTTATGAAAATTAGTTTTCATTCATATGTAAAGTAGAACTAATTACCATCACAAAAACATCGCACTTAGACTCGCTTTGAAGAAGAGGCAGACATGAACTCGGAAATGGCCTATTCCGTCGCATTATCAGTACACTTTCGAAATCGCCACGCAGGCAAACCTGAGACGTTAACCGCCACAGGCATAAATTATTAAAATAAAACTCCGCCACCTCGGCGAGCCTTACTGAAATAAATTAATACAAAAAAATTCCAACACGCAAATAAGCCTCCCAGGCATTACCAAAGCCTTTGATCGGCCCGCACGAGTGAGCCACACGAGGGATTACTCGTGTTAGAGGCAAAAGCACGGTGCACGAAGCGAAAATTCCAGCAGTGAGCTTTCCTAAAATAGTTAATCCCGTAAACTGATAGGCCGCATAGTATTGCATATCGAAACTCTTTTGAGATTTCTTGTGCGAGTCATATGCAACTGGCTGTGCTTCTATACTCTTCTAGTGATCTGAAAATTGATTTCTACACTCCATTGACTCTTTTCTCCTTAAACCATTGCAGATAGATGGCTAAATTTTACTGACAAGGCTGTTTTTTTTTGGCGGGCATTACAAGTTTGCCGCAGTAGTATTACCCTTAGTGAAGGCTTCCTATCGTCAATCAAGTTGACACACGTTCGTGGACACTTGATTTGTGACGTTCGCGGACCAAAGTATAACAGCAGATGGGGCTGCTCGCGAAACCCTCCTTCCCTGGGCAAGTCACCGTTCAACATTATAACAGCAGGCCGAAACAACGATATTCTTTACCCAAGGGTGCTTCTCACGAAAGGTAAAAAGGACCCTCTGTGGTATGAGAAACTGGATGCGAATCCGAATGCATCGGAAATCGTTCTTGGTTCTTACTACCTTTATTTCGGGCAAGAACTTCGCATATGGCTCGGCAAAGATTTGGACTCCTCTCGTTTTGAGGAAGCAAATGAAACCATTTGTGTCATAGCAAAAGGATGGTTTCGTTTTTAGACAGTCAGACCGTCAGGAGATGATAATGGCCAGCTGGATGTCTCAGTTTTGTATTTGGACAACCTAGGCTAGTTGTGCGGACGGGGCGCTCCTCTCCCCGAAAGCATATGTCATTTCATAAACGAAAAAGTATACCAGAAATGTCGTTACCTTATAAAGAGCGGGAGACGCTAATTTTATTTAGATAAAGTGTTCTGCTATTCGTTTGTTTTGGGGTTTGAATACTATGCATTACTGCCATATAAGCGCCAAAATGGCTCTTAGACAGCGAGAAAAATATAAATAACCAGATCAGGATTAGGGCTCCTTCGTCGCCCGCAATAAACACGAAGTAAATAAGTTATTGATCAATTCTGAAATAAAGAAATAAGGGACTAAATGTCGGCGTGAAATGATCCCTCGCTTTGGAGAAACTAATTCATTTAATTTGGTCACTGTTTTTCATTCCTTGAGGATTCATTTTATATCGTATGAAAAACTGTCGGAATTTTTTTGTCGGTTGTACATTCCCTCTTTTCAAAGATTTTAAAGAAACTGTATCTGCATAAGTGGGAATAGGCTACTTTACAGACCGACAGCTCCTTCCTCAACCTCGTTCCCAGGGTCTCTCTTCTCTGCCTCCGTTGTCGTTGAGACAGCAATATGCAAGGTATGGTGAGAAGTGACGAACTTAAATTTAATTAAATTAATCAGAGTATCAGTGATAAGGTATATACTGGACACTAGCAAGAGATGCAAATTATAACCTCAAAATCATTAATAATTCATGAACCTAATAGCATATCAAGACACCAATAAAACGTCATTTCCATGAGCTTTAAACCCGATAAAGCACTCCTCATCAGAATAAAGAGAATAGTATGAGGTCCGGCTTGTTTTTCTTCAGCGTATGCTAATATCTTCCTCTCACATATTGCACCATTGGAGAGGCTTTTTGTGTAATGTGTTTGAAGCTGTTCAAAACACTCATAGCTCGTGTTTGGTCGGGTCTGAAAATAATCGCCAAAACCTCCTGTTTTTAAACACGATAAAATACTGCTGCTTGTTTTTTAAAAATCACATAAGGCCCTCGTCACAGCCGGCAAACCCCACTGATCTGGAGCAATCGGCACTATGCAGATTGCTTTAAGTCTGTCAGTTAATTGTTTCGAAAGATTCCACACCCATGGGGGGCTTCTGATAACCATCCTCAGAATCGAACCCAGCTCGGATTCCTCCATTCCGCGGCCACATCCGCCTTGTTTCACTTGGGTCCCAAGCATAAACGCAAGACTAAAGAACTAATTGTCGTTCGTCGTGAGTTAAGGAATGGACACCCTTTCAGTACAGCGATGTTTCTCGGGTCGTCACCCATTGTTATTAATATGCCAACTAGAACCTAATTGGCTGTTAAAACAGTGATTTCTTTTGTTCCGTTGTTGGCAAATTTGAATATCGAAAAAAAATGTAAAAGTTTGGTTTTATCAAACGAGTTGATAAAAGTCAAATTACCATTGTGAAAAATTTGGAAAGCTGACGTTTCGATCGCTAGCCCTTCGTCAGAGCGAATTGAGGAATTGTGGGTGTTGTTGGTTTTGATGAAGGTGTTGAGGTGCTTTGCCATTGGTGGAAATATGTGAATAAATTAATCGAATGAGAGGCGTTCATTGATTCCGTGAGGATAGAGTGTACCTAGTTGAAAAATGAATTTTTGTTCGAGATTTTTGCGGCTTTCTATGTTCCCTTGGTGTAAGGATGGGCCGCAAATTGTCATGTTGTGGTGAGAGTGATGAAGAAGCATAAAATGGCGCGCAACTGGTTTTGACGTACCTGTGTCGTTTTTTTTCTTTATCTCGTAGGTGTTAACGAAAGCGGTTCGCCAATCTTCTCCCTGTCTCGCCTATGTTGATTTTCTTATATAGTGTGTAAGTTATGCAATAGATGACATTTGCGGAGATGCATTTAAAGTGGTCAGTGATTTTAACGGATCGATTGGGTCCTGAGATCTCAACCATGTTAGAAACAAAAGGACAAGTTTTGCATCGTGTCCGCGTACATTTGAAAGGTTCCGGTTGTAACGTCAATGTTGTAAGCAAGAACTATCGCTATACTTTGTATTTGTGATGGGACTTCATGCCGTCCAGTTATAAAATCACTATAGTACAAAAAAAAAAAAAAATCCGTGGGGGTGCCAGTTTGGTAGTCAGAGAGAAATTTTGAGTCCACTGAGTTGTTTTTAAAATGGCCAAGCATGGAGTTCTGTTTACTTGTTAATTGTACAGTTGCCTCTTTGAATTCCAAAGTCGGTTAAGTCCGCCAATGTCAAAACAAGCAAGACTTTTCAAAATCACGAAATTTTCTTATGAGGCTGAGTGGCCAAAGACAGCTTCATTGTACTCCTTGGCATTTGATTGGTTATTAAAAAGTATAGAGATTTTTTTTGGGCGTGAACTCCAATTTCAGAAAAATTGTACATTTGACCAAAAATTAAAGAAAAACCCACCTGCTGCAATTTGGATTCAGAGGTAGAAACATAGTTGATTTGAAAATTGCCTAACGAGGTTGACTGTTAAAAAACTTCTCGAGAGAATGGAAACAAAATAACATAAACCTGTCCAAGAATTGACATAGTTTTTCCTTATTTGTTTTTCTATAGCAGCACAATCATGTTAGTTTAGAAGGAAAAGCTACCAAAATCATAGAAAGTAACTCTACCAAAAACAGTCACTTACATCAACAATGATAGAAATCATACGATGAAGACCGAAGGCAAGACTTTTCATCCTGCTTTTTCTGCTTATGTTTGAGACTTATGAAATTGTGACATCTCCAAGACTGATTCTTTTCAAACCGGAATCTATTTTATTATCTTTGTCTTTTTTCTGCCGGCAAATTGACAAATCGAGCACTGGCGATAAATTTAAATTAACCTATCTTTGAAATCAACAATAAGGTTGAAAAAGCAACAAGATGTATGTCTTCCGGGTTTGAAGACATTTTTCTGTAATTACTGTAAATATTCGAGTCCTTGGCAATTAGAGAGTCGGCTGTTTTGGCATTTCGTCTCAAAACGCAGGAAACAGATTAGTTTTTTATCTTGTCGAGATAAAGGCAAAAAAAGGCCTATCCTTGTAGAAGCCTTTTTTAAGAATCGCAGCATTTTAAGTGTGGAAAGTAATATCATGATTGCCTTGGGTATATATTAGCACGAATTGAAAGTAGTTGGCTTATAAGTTTTCCGCTCATTATTTATCTAATGAAGGACAAAAGGCAAAACCGATTACAACATGTGCGCATGCTGATTTTCCCGCTACCAAAGTGCCGCCTACATGTACCTACTAATCGTTATGATTGGCTGATTTGGCTGATTTGCATGATTGCAGGCGTACTCAATAAAAGGCCTCTCTGTATACAGAGTGCTGAGAAACTTCCGACAGGGTTGCAAAGGCGCTTCCTTGGTGTTTGCTTATACTAACATATATAGTTTAATGGCACAAAGAGAGAAAGAACCCTCAGATAATTTTAAGTTAAAATCAAGGAGGAGACATCCAAGATTTTTTCTTTGCGGCATATGTAATGTTGTTTCGGTCGCTGAAAATCCATCTGGTAACGGCAAAGGGGACGAAACAAATGTTGACATAGGAGGACAAAGGCGATTTACTATAGTTCGAGGTACAATTGTATAAAGATGAGGCCAGGCTGGTCAAGCCTGGCTTGATGTGAATTGAGAAACAGCACTCCCCAAAATCTAAAACATTATCGAGACCGGTATTTTAAGTGGTTGGTTTGTGCATCTAACTGCATTCCTATAGACTGGAGTGTTTTCTTCGCGCTAGCAGTGGCTAGCAAATCCAAGTCACCTGCCCAATTTTTTTCCTTAACACCAGCGTCTTAAATACGAATCGTCTTATCTCCTTTTGTTTTATTAAAAGAGCTAATGGAAGGACAGAGCAGCCGAGCAGAGGGGACAAGCAGTCGAACGGGAAACCGGTTGGAAAATACAAAAATGGCGAAAAGGTGTTTGGACGAAAAGCAAGATGGTGATGATACAGAAGACACCACTGACAATGTATCAAAACACTTATCAAGAGTTTCACAGAATGTGAAAAGTTCGATCTTTCCTAACGAAAAATGCAAAATGGCAAGTGATTCTCACCAAATGCGACATAAAGAGGACGATAGACGAAGAGAAATCGATTCCATGCCTATGAGTCAAAGACTTTTCCAAAGAGAACAAACCATAGGGTCGTTTGAGTCGAATGAGAGTCAGCCCCTTGGCGTTGAGACATTATCCCATAAGCCCGATAACGAGGGAACAGAAACAAATGACACGCCCAGCGCTCATATGAGAGATTCTGCTGCAAAACCTGCCTGGGCATTGGCGGGCGGTGAGCCAAACGTACGGGGTAGCCGCTGGAGACGGGCGATGGCTGTTAGAGAGAATGGGAAACGAAGCAAGAAAATACGAGATTTCGCAGCTGTGTACGAAGAGTACGACCTGATGATAAAGAACTTAAAAATATACGGTGTACTGTGACAATACACTCTTCATACCTTGTTGTTAGAACACTGACGATATCCTCGGCAAGTCGGCATACTGAAGTATGTAATGTACGGATAATGGCAAATTAAAAGCCACAAAAAGCATTTGTCTCTTTGTTTGCTTCAATAAATTTGAGGGGAGATAGATACATTCGCTGATTTACAAATAAAATTGGAATACAATTCTAACTGCTTAAAACCTTTATATTTTGGACGAAAAAAAAAAGTTATCGATCACAAGTAATGTCCATCATTTCCTAAGAGACGAAAATTCCATAAAATCTAGAACAGAGGTATCGCTTAAACTATTAAATTTATAACGAAAATAACTGAAAACTTTGCCGTCGGCCGAGTATATAGGCCGACGGCAGAAACGAATTTTCTCACAAAACTCAGCAAAACTACACTCTTTTTTGTTATAAGAACCTTTTTATAAGAACGTTGAGATTAGTCAAAATTTTTAAGAACATATTAAGGTGGCTTACTACAGTTTTCCGAAGAAAAAGATCAAGGTTTTGGAATCTGTGAAATTAACGCAACAGGAAGTCTCTTCTGAAGTGTTAGTCACTGCAATTGATGTAAAATGTAATTTTACCGAACAAATAAATGCAAATCAGGGGAAAATGCTAAACATATTGACCGAGCTCCTGGAGGGGGGACTGGAAACTAGACACTTCAAAGGTTTTCTGCTCGAAAACCAGCCGTACAACCCCACCTCAAAATTTCAGGATTTCCGAAAGCGAGAAAAAATAATTATGTAGAGAAATAAATAGTTAAATCTGCCAGACAGGTTTTTCACAAATGACAAAAACGTCGATTTTCGTCTATTTTAATAATAACTGAAAAACTGTCTGATAGAACTTTTTGAAAAAATGTTGACGGTTTTGTCTACATGTTGATTACTAATTCGCAAAATTTTAACCTTGGTTGTAAGGCTAGGTTTTGAGAAAAAGGCCTTTGAAATGTCTAGTTTCCAGTCCCCCCTCCAGGAAGTCCGTCACTATATTAAGCGTTTTCCCCTGATTTGTATTTATTTGTTAGGTAAAATTACATCTGACATCAATTGCAGTGACCAACACTTCATAAGATCATTTTGCTTTAATTTCACAGATTTCAAAATTTTGATATTTTTTCTTCGGATAACTGTAGTAAGCCACCTGAAAAACATTCCTCAAGCTGAGAGTCGATTATAAATAAATATACATTAACCCAAATACTTGTAAGGACATATTTTATACACAATAGCAATGGTCATTAAAAGGGGTTGACAGGTCTACACGACTTCCTTGTACTTGGTCTGGTTTCCTTTGCCGTTTGTATAATTTTGCTCTCTCGAGTACATATTTGAGTGAATAAATTGAGTGGACACCTGTCGTCACGTCCGCATTGATTTATCGAAATACTATACCATGTAAATTTACTAACATGTTAAGAACGTTTTCAGCCTCACATCGCAAAATATATAACAACGTTCAGCCTGAGCACCAAAATTAGACGTACTTATGAAAAAAAAGAGTGTACACGTTAACTTAAAGGACAGTCTTCAGCACTCACTTGATTTTTCTAAATTATACAAGCTGTTTAGCTTCCCATCACTTACCGTTTTCTCGCTGTCTTAGCTTGGATATTTTTCCACGTTTCTGTTGGCTCAAACAACATCAACTTACAGACAAACATTAAAAAGTGAAAAAGAAAACCTATCCCGTATAATAAAATGGATGAACTTGCAGACAACAGAGATTTGCATCAGCAACGCAAACGGCAAAGTGACCACGTGACCATGGTTTCCCGCCATTTTTGTCGTTTGCCGCTTCTTCGTGAAGGTAGGCATTTTCACATTTGCCGTTTTTTGGTGAAAATTGCCGTATACCTAGCGTATACGTAGAATTTCCTTCTCGTTTTCCTCTACATAACACGCTGTTTGTGGGAAAAAAGAACCCCAAAACCATTCTTCGGTACGTCACCTTTCAGAGCTCACTCCTTAATGAAATTTGTTGCATGAACTGATCAGGTTGACTCTCTCACTGTCGACTCACCAAACAGCTTTATCGAAACTCGCAAACTTTGAAAAGTAAGGGTTCTCATTTATTTTATATAGAGTCTTTTTTCTACAAACAATGTTTAAAACCACTCCGAGGTTTTGCTTATTGTTCATTCAGAGTTGCTGTGGGTCACGCGGAAACTGAAGTCACAAGCTTCAGTCCATTTTGCGCGAAACGTGAAACGGCAAGACGACGTTTTCCGTTTTACGTAAACGTGATACTAAATCTCTCTAACGGTGGACAACGGCAAGCGGCAAATTCGCAGTCACGTGGTACTACTCGCGCGTGGTATTTCAGTAAAGCAGGCCTCAACACTAAGATTTTGCTTTCGAATTTTTTGAAAATTTATCTTAAGGTGGCTCAAACCAGTTTCAGCACTTGAAAGAAACATTCTTATTAGAAGGATTGACACTACAACACTTAATGACTTAAAAGGAATGTTATGGTACCATATCAAACACCAATTATTGCTAAAAAAGAATTCGTCATTTTTGTGACGTGAAAAGTTACCGTGGCAACGGGAAAGCCTTCCAAAAACACCCCATAATTGGCTTAAGCTGCTCATATCTCAAAAACAAACTAGGTGACCCCCATTTTTCATTTCTGAAATGTAATCAGCATGTGAAAATTAAACTTTCCGCAAACTGCGGATTCAGAGCCACCTAAACTAATTGAAAATTTAAGGTAGCTCTGAATCCGCTCCAAAGAATTTTTTTAACCTTTGCAGAGAGTTTCATCTTGGCCTGCTGATCTCTTTTGTGCAATAAAAAATTGGAGTAATCGAGTTAGTTTTCAGATATGAGCAACTAAAGCCAAAATATAGGCTGTTTTTACAAGGCTTTCCTGTTGCCGTGGTAACTTGTTACGTCACAAAAATGACGGCATCTTGTTCAACAATGATTGATGTTTCACATGGTAGCAAAACATTGCTGTTACGTGATAAAGTGTTGTAGTGTCAATCCTTCTAATGAAAAGGTCTATTGAAAGTGTTGAAACTGGTTTGAGCTTCCCAGTAACTTGCTGAAATGGTGAACCAGTGAACTGTAAGAAAGAAAATTACTCATTTCATTGATGATTTTAGAGAACACAAACTAAACACAAAACCTGTTTTTCAAAAACTGATAGCTTTTTATTAATTTCAACTCATTAAAGTTACGGTTACGAATATTTACACATTTCTTTAGAAACTGCTGCGGAAGTAATAAACTAAATTCGGCATAAACATAATTACAATGCAGTTAAAAAAATAGTCAGTTCTGCACACAGTGAACTCAAGCTGTAAGCCTCTACTGAATCACCCGGGAGGTTCGTTAAATATATATACAATGTAATCAAGTTTACCATAAGCAGGACAGCCTGTAAACATGATCAAGTTGTAGAAATAAATACTTTAAAAGTTACTGTAGTTACTATAGTTATTTGGATCTTAAAAGACTTCACGTTATTCAATTCACAGGTATAATCTATTCAAAATCCTGAACATTGAAATCTTCAACTATCTCAATTTACTTCCCGCAGCCATTTCTGCGAGTTACTCATTTCTTCTTTCCTTTACCAGGCGACTTTCTTCCTCCCCTGGCCGTGGATGCGCTCTTCCTGCTTTTGCTGGGTGAAGGTGATCTTTCCCTTTCTTTAGCAGCCTCCGCTGCCTGTGCTTCTTCTTTCTGTTTTTCGGCCTCCAGAAATTTCTGTCTGTAAGCTTCCCGTTTATGGTTGATCTCAATACGAGCTTGGTCCAAAGCCGCCTGGTGAAGGGAAAAACACGAGGGAACAAATGAAGCAGAGTGCCGAGGTCAGATCACTTCTCAAAGATTGAAAAATTAACAAAGTTCCACGAAATAAAGTCAGTCCTTCCTTTATGAAATTTACGGCCACATTTGAAAAAAATTGCGAAGGGCGCATTCTTTTGCAAAGATTTCACAATAGGAACACAAGGAAATGAGATTTAAGAACTCTTTTGGGACAATTTCCACTTTCGGAACGCACGGAATAAAACTGTTTCTCTTGCTCAGGTAGCAACAACGAAATAAACAGAAAACGGTTTACTAGGAATAAACAAAATATTGGTGCAAAAATTGTACGCGGGCCACGAACCGACGGTCTGCAATTTCGTACCCAGCCGCACTCCCAGATTCACCTACAGATGAAAGAATGCTTGGTTTTCATAAACGTGATCAGCAGCAATATTTTTTTGAAGCTGAAACAAAAAGAAACTTTTGCATAAACTAAGCTCCCGAAGGAAACGTTGGGACATGGCTGCCACTTTTTTGTTTTAGGGACACCAAGGTCGCTGTGACTTCATATAAACCGCGAACACTTGTTCTTTGAGGAAATCTTACGTCAGTTGTTATGTAAATCATAAGACGCATACACAGAATCGTCCCAAACGAAGGCCTCTGAAGGTCACTGCCCACAATTACAGATTCTAAGCAACATGAAAACCACTCAATTTGAGACAACTTTTGCACATGCCTGCATTTCTTCAGCTTCCTGCAACTGTCTTTCTTTGGCAGCATTTCTGTCCAACCTGTCCTGCTCTCGTCTTTTCTCCACCACCTCTTCCCGCATGGTTTTAAAAGAGCGGGCCAAGGAAGCGCGCTCTTGCAACCGCGCCTCTTTTTCTTCGTCGTCAAGCAACACAGGAACCCCACCTCGTGATCTTAAAAAAAAAAAAAAAAGGAATTAGGCACAGACTTGCAGATTTGCAAAACCAGCTCTGGTTAGAGGACAGTGATTTATGAAGGGTTTTCAAGAGTGTTGTCAAGTACCGAGGCGAATGTGGCATCTACCAGGGGGCAATAATTGGCCACGGAACTGGGGACGAATATAGAAAAGAGTGATGAAGTAGAACAACTCAGTCGGTCACAGAAAAATGGCATCCTGCCATTTGCCAAAAGTACGTTTATTTCCTTCAAAGGAAAACACAGAAGGAAAACACAGGTACAAAGGTCTATTTCAACAGAACTAACTGTAACTGAAGTGCTATAATGTATTCCCGTGTAATCCATCTAAGCACTATTAGCCCTAATGGAAATTGGCCCACACAAGCGCAGAGAAACACTCTGACTGCAGGCTAGGAATTGAACCCACGACCTCCCGCGTTGATCACCGTTGCCCCAACGACTGAGTTACAGACAGGAAGCAGGCCGTGGAAATTTGAGATGACATTTTACGGCAATACAAAAGAAGATATTAAATGCAAGATAGATTAATACAGTTGGAGGAAAGTGTGTCCCTCGGCGGAGAAAACCCATTCACACAGCGAAAAACCTCTTAAAGGTTATAGAGCGTTTTCACACACGTGACGTGATGTGAAAACGCTTTATTCAAGGATCGAGTCTACTCCACTAACATTAGTGTGAGACGGATGATCCTCACAGTCAAAGCCTCGTGGGTAGCCCGACCCCCTCCGACCCCCTCGGGGATTAACATTGATAGGTGCATAACATTTGTGTGAGACGCAGATGATCTAACCCTTGCGGCAACCCTGATACTTAAATCTAGTAAAAGAAGGAACTCAACTCCATGTTACTTCCAGTGTGAGAATTGAAAAACTGAGATTAACGAAGCGATGGAAACCCGCCCATGACAATCTCCAGTTGAAATCATGTCCATTTAATTCTTCACTGATGTACTTTTTACGTTGAGATAGAAAGGTTGTCTGACCTGATAGTCTTTGGTGGAGTAAGAGGCTGCAGGATCTGATCTGGTTCCTTGGGGGGTGGAACTAGGGTCAATTCTCCTTGATCGGTCTCTGATTGCACTGGAGACGTCACAGTAACTGTGAAAATCCAACAAATATTAGAACTCTCAGGAAATATATAAATGTTATGTTTCTATGACACGCGAAGTTTTTAGAGATTATCGCTGTAATAAAGTGAGGTAGAAGCCCAATATTATAAAGTCTTCAGCGAGCGATTGCACTACGCACCACCTGAGCTAACAAGTCAATGCTCATAGGCTGGATGGCAGCTCGTTTTTCTTTTTCCTGGTTTTGAAAACTGATCAAAACTGCCTAAGATGGTAACTTTACAACAGTGATCATTATTATAACATGAGACTTACGCCCTGAGAAACAAGATCTTTCAACACACCAAACCGTGACAAAAACCTTAACCTATAATTACACGCAACAGCCGGAACTAAAAACTGAATGGTTTTCATTAGCTGCATGCAATGACTACTGGCCATTACGGTACTAAATCATTCACTCACATATTTCGCTCGAAGAAGTATCTTTCTCCTCGTGCTGTTCTTCATCTCCACCGTTTTCTTCTTCGATTGCATCTTTTTCAAGTTTCACCATGTGCTCGTTCAAAAACTTTTGGCGACTTTGAAGAGCCTGGAAAAAAAAGGAAGAAGATTCCAAGGACTCTCATTCGCAGCCATTTATGTGTAGAGAGGGAGGGAGGGAGGGGAGGGAGGGAGGGTGTTAGGCGTTGCGTGACATGCCAATCCGAGAAATGGCAAGTCAAGTGTGATCACAATACCTTGGCAGCTCGGCCTGGTTCAGCGGCTTCCCACGCCTGCTTCATGGCTTTTATTTCATCCTGCCTTTCTGTGTCTTTCTTGACTTCAATTTCGTCCTGTAAAACAAATTGATATCAGTAAAGGTTGCCCGTCTCGAGTGTTTATTCCTTTTCACGCGCACCCTGAAAAACTTGTGATTTCACTTTGCTCCAATAGATTGCAACGCCAGATAAACTTCGCAGAAATTGACCGTTTTTTCGTTTTCTCAACCCAAGAATGAAAATGCGCATACGTACCACATTGGCATCTGAAACAACTCTCAGCGTCCAGTTAGGTTTACTAGAGTCGAACTGTTGCTGTGAAAAACCAAAGCATAGCAAAAGCAGGCAATGTTTATAGTTTAAGCAAACTTTCGTGAAGGATAACTAAACCCCACAGGGCTTGGAATTATTTCCTATCTCTAAATCTCCACGTGAGTTGTTTTTCATGGAAGCGTGTTAAAAGAAGTCAAAGTCTATGAATTACTATTTAGATAGTTGCTAAACTGAAACCATGGCAAATAAGAACATGCCCTAATGCAAACGAGTGCGTTTCATTCAACTCAGCTTTCTTTGCTGTTTGTAACAGCGTGACAAATAAATCTATGAATGATAAAAAATATGAAATGTTCTGATATTTGAACTGCGGAAATTGAAATACATGAAAGTTGCTTCATAGACCTCTTTCATAATGGCGGCCAAACAAAATATTCTACTGTTTTAATGCTAATAATATACATGAAAAAGTTTCACCTAGAGCACATCAATCAATACCACACAGAGTAAAGAAAAGTGAAATTAATGCAGAATGTTGAAATCAGTGCAATATAGGTGAAATTTTTGCATTAATAGCCAATCAAGTACGAGCTCAGGCAATTCGTGGCGATTGCCTATATCCTGAATTCTCCGGCCGTGGAAGAAAGTATCCAGGACAAGTCACGAGTTAGATTAATTGAAATTCGTTTATTCTTGAATCCTTAGTTTTCTTTTCTCTAGATTACAACACCTTTCTTTTTTAACCGAACTCAACTGTGGCCTGTTTCTCAAAGGTCCCGAAACTTTTCGGGCCTATTTCGGGTGCCACAATTCCCTTTATATCTTCGCAACGCCGAGGTTCTAAGCCATCAAACTTCGCAATCCTCTTAGTTTTTCTTACATTAAAAACGTGTTAAAGGATCAGCTTTTCAAAATAAGCAGATTGCAGTTTGACAACTGGATTTTCGGGCCCGAAAAGTTCTCGGGACTTTCGAGAAACAGACCACTGATCCGAGATTGTTTTTCAAAAGCCTACAATTGTAGTCTTATTGTAGAACTTATCTGGTCAATCAAACTTTCTGCCGCAATTACTTTGATTATCATCTTGAAACTTAAACCACTTTTAAATCACTATCACTTAACTTTTGACAAAACAAAATGTCAATGCCCAGTTCCGGTCACCTATACTAATAAGCCTTTCTAGCCTACTGTAGCTACGACAAGAAGATTTCAAAAGAATGAGGGCAGTAGTTCTGATTGACATATGAAAGTTACGGGAAATAAATCGAAGTCACAAGCGACGAGCTCCCAGTTGGCTTGGTCGCTCAGTCGGTAAAGCAGTGCAGCGCGATATCATGGTCCTGGGTTACAGCCCCGTTCACCCTTGGATTTTTTCAGGCTTTCTTCGCAACTGCTCAAAGGGGCTATGTCACGCAAAATGATGTAATGTCATGACACCCAAAGTGCCCAAAACGTTGAATGAAACATTGCAGTAATAACTTCAACTGTTGAATAACATAAAACAAATACAGCAAAAGGAAAGAGAAGCATGGATGGACACAACTGGACAAGATTGAAACGGACTGCATTTGGGTAATCTTGAAAAAAGTCGGCCCAACGTTTTTCAAGTTTATGGCAAATCGCTTGGATAAAGGTCGCTTTTGCTCAGAATCATTTTGTTTGTGATGCAAAGGAATTTCACATTACCATTGTCGAGTTTGAAACTCTTGATTTACCGAAGATTTCCCCTGAACAGCCTAAAATAACGTGACATAGCCCCTTTAAGTTTTTGCTTAACTGTGATAATTTCCAACTTTCATGTATAAAGTCGAACATACTTCACAAATTTCAGATATTTATCCCCCTACACAGCAGTAACAACAATATAATTACCTGTGAGGAAGGTCTGGATCCTGCTTGTCCTTTACTCCGACTGTTTTCTTTGCCATCTTTACTCTTCTTGCCTTTTGAAACACTCGCAGAAAGCTTGTCGGCGCGAGGAGCACTCTCCGTCGGCACTTTACAAAGAAAAAAAGTCAGTCGGAAATTTTTCGTTACAAAATCCCGAATAGCTTTTGCAAACCACAAAAAATAAAGACGCTAGAGAAAACCAACCAGAGTTCCCAGCGAATAAATGCAGCCGGTTCTTAGTTTATAGCCTACGTGCAAGCAGGATATGGTGTTGTTATCGCGAAACATGTAGAATTAGACGCCATACTGGATGGGTATCGACTGGGTGACGAAAGGAGCGGGTATGGAGCGGGGAGAAGAGACGGACTTATCCGCGCGTCTAGTTGTATATGTCTCACGATAACATCTGCCGCCTGCAAGCATCCTACTGAGCTAAGCTTGAGAAAACGTCATCACGTTGGGCAGCTGGATCATGAATAACAACAGCCTATCAAAAGCAGAAGCATAAACTAATCGTGACCTGCTTGAATGTGTTGCCAGCTGCGTGCAAATTACTTTGGGTTATGAATGGTCCATTCGAATCCCCACGTCCGGGAATTGCAAAGTGGATTTGCTTCGACGGAGATCAAACTAAGGAAACAACTCAAATTCTCTAGACAAGTAGCTACCACTCCATACGAAACAGCATAAACACAATGCAAATAATTTGCTTGGCAGCATACCGTCCACATCTAGCCTCTCAAAGCTCTTCAATAGTGTCACGAAGTCCCAGGCACTCTTTGACAAGGGCCAACTGTCGCGCAGAACCTGGGCCTGAATGATGTACTTGCGAATCTGCAAAAAGGGCCAGGAGTAATAGTTCGCTATGCGTAATTCTTTGACTCAAATGCGCTTGACAATAGTGTGCAACAGGCAATACTAGATACCAACAGCTACTCCCACAAAGGTGAAGGGGTTCGTTTTCAAAGAAATCGTGGTGCTTCATCGGTGGGGAGTGAAACACGAAAATTCGGTTTTATCAAACGAGTTCATGAAGGTAAATTAACTAACTAGTATCATGAGCTTGGACAGCCTCCAATGTCTACTTCCAGGAGCCCAAGAGGAACGTACAGAGGAACGTACAATTTCATTATATTTGTAGAACGGCGTTTTTACAGTTATTTTTAGATTGATTTTCCCAAGAGACCAGGGCTTCCCATCTAATCACAAGTCTTGCATGAGAAATTGTTATTATGGGATTGAGAATGGTCACTCGTGCAAGCCAAATTGCATTTAAGAACTCTTCTAAAAATAGCTTGATTTGTGAAAATGCCGTTACATAGGCCTCATATTGGAGTTGTAGGCTCCTGTTACTTCAGAAATACAGTTGCAATCTGCAAGCACAAACCTTTATCTCTGGCTCAGTCTCCTCGGGTTCTTCATCTTCTTTATCTTCCGAGTCATCATAAAATATAGGACGAGATGCTTTCTGCAAATGGAACAAATGGAAATGGCCATTATCTAACAGCTGTTTTTCTTCATATGTAAAAACAAATCTGTTGGCTTCCGGCCGCTTCATCCAATGGGCAACACAACCTCGTCCCCAGGGTCTCTCTTCTTCCCTTCCTTGCTCTAAGGAAGGGAATAAGAGAGACACTGGGGACGAGGTTGTGGGCCACACTCAAATTCTCTTATTCGGGAAAAACTAGTTCTTGGGACCTTTGCCTCAGGTGAATGTAGCAGCTCTCGTAAACTGCTATGGTTTGGTATTGCATACAGTTTCTATTGCTTTTAAGTCTAAGTCGTTGTTTAAATTGTTTAGTCTTTCGTTTTTGGCTTGGCTATCGAGCCAGTCACATTAAACGTTACGAGAGCTGCCATATGATTCCTTTACTTTCGTTTTGGGGTAAAGCGAAAGTAAACGTTCTGAGAACATCGCTGCTTTTCATGCTTGGACTGGGACGGACAACGATAAGGGGTTAATTTTTTACCAGCAATGATTTTTTTTTCAAAGGTAGCCTTTTTTACATTTTCGTTCCAGCAGTCCAACCAGGCCCAGTTGTTCAACGATGGATAGCGCTTTCTGTCGGACAAATCACTATCCAGTGGATAAATAATAGCGAAAACAAGTAAGTGCGTTATCCATTTTCATAGCGAAACAAATTGCGCTATCCAATGGATAAGTGATTTATCTGGTCGATAGCGT
>OX421446.1:9082321-9094821 GCA_949126865.1 Montipora capitata
ATTTTCGTCCAAAACATCCATAACTTCCGTGTTAATTTCAGTCTTGGAACGTTGGTATACGCTTCCATTTAAAGGAACTTGAAATAATCGCCGGCAAAATTATTAAAATACCGCAGCTCTCGACGTCGTCCTTAAAACGCCAGAGACCTTCAGATTGGGGTTCGAGAACGGTTACGATTACGAGGTTTCTGCATTGAGCATGCGCATTATGTTTAAAGAACGAAAATTATCGAAACGAGCGTGCTCCGGCAGAACTGAGAATTCGCACTCGTAGTCGTCCACGTACTCCAATCTGAAGGTCGCTACCGAGACGTTTACTGTAACTGGCCGTAAACCCAACTTGTTTCTGGACATATAGCTTTCTTTTTCGATTCTTCCTAATTTAGCAGATGTCAGGTCAGGGCAAAATGGTCGTTCCACGACTCAGCCCGGCCCACTTCCTGGTCTCACGTTGGCTTACTTTAAAATGCCTAGCCTGCGCCACTGGATTCACCGCTCGCACTGCTCCCGCGCAGTTTGTCCCTACCTACGCAATTGTGCACATCCGCATTAAAATTTGCATTTCCGACATGGCAAATCATCAACCAACTGTGGTGGATGTTTGAGGCAAAAAATATCTTTACAATTGCAAGATTGTCACGTAAACTTCTCTTCCATTTTTACCTAATACTATATACAATAATCGAACTATTTTCATTATCTTAGTCCCGACAATTTACTCATACTGAGAGAGACTCTATAATCGGCCTCCAATTGCTCGAAGTTATCCTGATGATTAAATGAAACTACATCACACTGACACCAAGCAAAGGAATGTCACAAAATGAGATTCTAAAAGTCTGACTTTCAGCTGATGAGAACAGCAGCAGCATAGCAATGAAATCATCAGGATTCAACTCATCTCATCTCAAAAGTTTATGCACGCAGCCGCCACAACGCGCGGGGAGACTAGCGTGATCAAGTCACATCCAGCTTTCGTCGTGGCTTTTGACTGGCTTAGAAAGTGACACGCAATGTTTACGAAGAATAACAAGGCAAAACCGAAGTCGCTATGTTTGTGTAATTAAAAAAGAAATACCTTTGTTAAGCAAGCCATGACAGTGTCCTCATCTCCATAGACAAAAGGCGTCTGCGAGGCCATCTCTACATGATACCCGTGAGGTGCCTGAAGGAGAAACCTCAATACATGGCGCCCTGGCGGCAAATTAAGCACAGAGGCCTTGGTCCCGGTTGTGCAAATTCTCAGGATTGGCTGACCAGTCACCAGACTCTTCCAGGAGTAGGGCTCAGCAACAAGCCTCCCTGAGGTGGGTGGGACGGGTTTCTCTTCGGCAGCAATAACGTCTTTAGGCTCTAACGGAAAAAGGTGTGAGAACGAATGAATACATTAGCACGTCAATCAGATATTAAAGTGCCGCGGATGCCCTAACTTGAGCAATCGACAAACGAAGACTGCAGGGAAAAATAAGGCCCGCCCCGTTTAACTTTGCCAAGAGTTCGCTGTATTTTATTTCATTCAACTGAAAACGAGAACTTTCAGTCGACCTTTTTTGCAATGGCGCTCGAGCAATCAGGGCTGATACTGAAGCCTTACTGGCCTCGTCAGAATGTGCAATATCCAGAAGATGTTGTGTTCTGGAATGAGGCCAGTAAGTCAAATTAACATAGACAGATTATTAAATGGATCCTACTTTAAGGAAGAAGTCTGTAAAAATGGCATTGCGGACAATGGTGCTGCCATGCATGATCAAGAGTTTGAGTGACAGAAACGATAGTTTATGTTAAGGACGGTGCCTACCAATTCAAAGGTATTTGTGCCCAGGTTTATGATTATGTAGGAAATGTAGATCTTAACAAGTATTATTGAAATCCAAAAAGAAAATTGGGGACATTTTTCAAAGACAATTGATGAATAATATTTGTAAAAAGCTTTAAAATACAAAGAAATGTATGGCGTCCTTTCTCAGATTGAAGCAGATTATCCCTCAAAAATGCATGGTTACTCTCACTTTTCTTTTTGGATACCAAGAGTACTTGCTAACATCTACTTTCTCCGGATAGTTTTAAACCGCGCCAAAAAATCACGGTATTAGAGAGATCAGAGATGCGCAGAACGTATGCGCAATAACAATAGTAAGCACCGTCCTTAACATCGTGTTCTTCACTTGTTCTTCCCTGAAGGGTTTAATTTCCGCTCATTTGAACTCCAAAGACTGAACATTCGTAAAAACAATTTTGGGTGGAAAAGATCCCGGAAGTAGTTTCATACAAAATTGAAGGAGAGATGTATTTTCCAGTAAAACACTCCGTGTATATAGTAAATAGTGATCATCCGTCACACCTGTAAAGACGCTGTTAGACTCCTTTTCTTTATCTCTTTCCTTGATGATCGGTTGCGGAGGATCCAGCCATTTGGACAGCGCGGTGAAGTTGACCACAATCTCGATTGGCTTCAGACTGTCCACGAACAAGAACGGCGGAGGAGGCTCATGATTTGGATTTTGTGCAATGTGGCCCCCAGAGTAAGGGGAGGGCGTGTGTCCAGTGCCCTTACCAGGGGCAGGCGTGGCTGCCGTAACAGATGCTGCTGGAATGAGGCCGGACTTCTTACCAAGATGGCTGGTCATGGCGACATTCTGAAGCATAAGAGGCGGGACCAATCAGTTTTGAAAACAGTGCGGTTTGGAATTGAGTGTCAGTAACCCTAAACCAATCACAACCGACATTCATGACCTAATGCGCCGCCAATCAAGACGCAAAGCAAACACATGGTGCCAGCGCAGAGGGCGGAAAACTCCCCAGCCGAGAACGTCACAATTTGTTTTTCCTTGCCTCTGGCCGCTCGCGATAATCTCGAGATCTTTATGACAATGATTACATGAAGAAATTCAAAACATACGCAGTCGAGAAATTAGTATTTACTTCTATCTAAGATCAGACAGCTATTCAACAAAAACCAAGGCAGTGATTGGTGCTGTACACTGTTTGCGTTCACCTGAGTAACAGCTGAGCGCGAGCTCTAAAACTACGTTAAAGTTGAAAGATCTGAAATCTGATGGGGATTCTCACAATTGCAAAGAAATTGTCTCACTGAATCACTTATTGATTTGCTAAGGGAGAACTGAATTAATGTGGTTTGCATTATGTTAATTACAGTGAGGACACTCGAACCATGAACACTTGATATTTGATTGTACATTTTTTTAGTGACTATAGAATGTGGACTCGTCCTTTTGACAAGAGTATTTAATGTTTTTACACTTACAAAATGCTAGACATGTAACAATGTACATCATAAGAGGAGCCTTTATTTCTTAGTCGTCGAAAAAAAGAAATGTACAAAAAATGTCAAGTGTTCACGGTTCAAGTGTCCTTACTGTAATACGACCTGCGACTGCACATTAATTAATTAATTAATTAATTAATTAATTAACTCTTTGACAACGTGCAGTATACAAGTTTCTCTTATTAAGTTTGGGAGAAGTGATCCTCGCACTTATCTGGACAACGTAAGCAATGGTCTCTTTTTGGCACTTGAAAAATTCCGGCGGCTTCATCGGGATTTCGCCGCAACCGATGACCTCTGCCATGCCGGTGCAATACTCTACCAACTGAGCTATGAAGCCATTCAGTCGGCTGATTCATTCGAGAGCAGGTCAATTTATTGGGCCGAACAACTGACCAGAAATTTGGCTTGCTCCCAAACAAGTGGCTTTAAGGAGGGAGAAAGTGATTTACAAGTGGTGAGCGGCGAGAATACATGACATGTAATTCAAAGCGGTTTTTTTATAACGGAAAACCCGCTCCGGAAACACAAATGAAAAGTTCGTTCCCACTGGAAATTTTTCGAATAAAGGGATAACTTCCGACACATTCCTCTTCTCTGAACTTGTGAAGTTCTACAGTGTTTCAATTGCGAAAAATGTGATAAGCCACCCGCCGGTGTTCTTTAAAGCGCACTGGATAAAAGCAGATGATCATAGATTTGTCACTCATCACCCTTGTGTGCTCACTCGTTCACTCGCTCACCACTAGCAAAAATCCAGTGAGGAGAAAAGTGACGGTGATTAACACGGTGAATTCACAGATACTAACGACATTTCACTGTTCCGTCTTTTAATTCTACGTCCCATTATAGACGACATCTTCCTATCAGATGCCACGCAAGTACCATACTGAACACTGAGTGCAATGAACACCCAACCCTGATGAAGGTGAATGATGGTTAGTACTAATGAATATTTTACGCATTTCGCCTAAGATAAGTTGCATTTAATGTCTTATTATATAAATACCAATGAAATACCAGTTAAGCTTTCGCGCGAAAACATGATATTATCTCCACGTGTGAAAATAACATGTTATGATATCTTCGCGCGTGAAAAGATCACCGTTGCTATCGTTACATAATAAGTCGCGCCGTTGTTCAACGGCGCGTTTGAAGGCGATTGTTTCAGCGGCACACTTGAAATTATCACAAGAAGAATATTTTAAAACTGTTATGCGACATCTTTCAAAACTCGATGAGAAATTTCGTCTCTCCGCGCGGCCACTATGTAATATCCTCTATCAATTTATTCAGTTTAATATTGACTGCCAAACTGACGCGTTCTTCAACCATTTTGAGCCTGGACCAAGGGAAATTTTTCAAAAATGGCCTATTTTTTAGTTGAAGTTTGGAAGGCTAAAAAACTAGGAAATACAAGTCCTCTAATAGCCTAATTAGTATGGCTCGAAAGCTTAACTATCCTAGATTTATGCTACACAAAAAACCGAATGAAAAAAGACCTATTAGACGAGAAATAACATTTTTTCCAAAAGCATCGAAAATGGCCATTTTTCGCAAAATAGAAAGGGGGGACCATGCTCCAGAGAATAGGTGTGGAAAGAGGGAAATAAATAAAATGAAGGAATCTAAGAAAATAATAAAAGTTGAGTGCTTGCGGATGACAGAAAGACTAGAAGCAATACAAATTTGATGAGATATAACGAGGAAAGGAAGATTAACAGAATTATACCTCTTCAAGACTCGTGTAAGTTATTTCCTCTGAAGTAAGAGATGATAAAATAGAAGAAGGACAGCACTTGAGAGAAAGAGGAATACACAAGACCATGAGAATGTAACTAGAAAATCACCAAAGAAAGTTAAACTGCCGGGCTCTACAACCGATGCCGTCTGGTCCTCCACCACACTTCGAGAATTTGATAGTAAGATGAAGTCTTTAAATGTCTCTATAGTAATGACAGTAATTCATTGGATATAGTATTAGTATATTTAAGAATTGGTTCATGCTTAGCGTGCGTATATCGAATTAGGGATGCACGCGGGAAGTTTGGAGAGCACTCAAAGAAGCGTAAGACTGGATTGTTGAGAAGGTATCCGGATGTTTCTCCCGGAACTACACATGATTCGCCCGATGATATTTAATTGACTTAAATTGGTGCACAACAACAATCACAACGTGAAACCAATAAACAAAGAAGAATTTAACTTTACCTAGCCTGCAAACAGGCTCTTCTTTTTTCAACGGGTAAAATCAAACCGGAACAAAATGAATAAGGAATCTTTCGCGAGGAATCGAAAAATTAATAAGCGACATTCACGTTCCTTGTCCTTAGGTTGTTAGTATCATTGATTGGTATCATCGGGGGAATCTCCGTCGAGCGAACCGGCTTTCGGGCAAATCAACCGTAATTCGTTGGGAATGATGTTCACATTGCCATGCACAGTGCAGTTGCTAAAGACGGACTCCAGGTAACTTCCTCTAAAAGACTTACATGACAAGCGATTCTTCTATATATTAAAAACAGCGCTTCTTTTGAAAGTTATTGTAAGAGTAACGGCAAATTGAGTATTTTACGCGTAAAAACTTCTCTCTCGAATAACTTAAAATCGGCTTTTACGATTTTCTTCAAACTTCGTCAAACGTTAAACAAACTTCTCAGGATTAGTACCCTGCGTATCATTTCAAAAGTTTAGATCGAATAAAGCGTAAAATTGCTGCTAATCAAAAACCATAACGTCACTGTTTCGTTGCCATGGTAACCTAGAACGCCATATCAACTAAATTTTTACAAACTTCAAACTTCCTCTAGTACGTGGTTAAAGTTTCCAAGCTGTAGGTGCTTGCATATAAGAACTGTGGCCGTCTAAAGTCTAATGGTATAAGCTAAATTTATTGTAGGAAGCCTCCTTAAACAACTAGAAAATACAGCAAATCCATGCATTGTAAAATCGTCATTCAAAACTTGAAGTTCACAGAGAAACAAATGGAGGAAAGGAAAAACCACCTTCCAGGAGAGGAAAGAATCTAAACTAAAATGACTTGCAAATGTTGATTGATAATGACGGGCTATTTGTTACCTTCAACTCTGAGTTTCCTTTGGAATAACTGTAAGTGTTTGGTTTGTGAAATATATACAAGTGCCTAAAACAGAAAAGAAGAACAGAGATGGTCATTGGCGAGAATTCCGATCTGTCATTTCACCTTTTCATGTAAGCTCTCGAACAGTATTGCGTTCAACGGTATATGATTGACCATTTTGACAAGCCGCATTCTAACGTACGATGCACAATCGGGTAATTCCTCAGTGCGGCTCGCTCAAGTGCTTTTCTCTGGATTCTGTCACTAAAAGCTACAACAAACAGCTTACTAACCAGCTCTGAAACATTCAACTAAACTGAGACAGTCATTAAGGAAGCAGCAAGCGCTATTTTACCACTGAGGCCCGTTTTAAACGTCGCCTTTCACATGTGCTGAATCTAATGCAAATGAGCGAAAACAATAGATTTTTCTCATTTGCATTATAGATTCGGCAGATGTGAAATGCGACGATTAAAACGGGCTATTTTAAGACTCTTGTTTTTGTAATCTGGCCGGGGTCTCACCTCACAATATGGTCCCAGTTAGTCTGTACTACAGGCCCTAGTTTTTCAACGATGGATAGCGCTATCTACCGGATAAATCGCTATCCAGTGGATAAACAATAGCAAAACCAATTGCGCTAACCAATGGATAGTAATTTATCCGGTGGATAGAGTTATCCACCTTTTGAACAACTGGGCCCAGAAGTTCAGCATTCTTCCAACTGGGCTTACCGGTTGGCAGTAAAAGGGACCTGACGCTTTTTAGAAAAACGACGCCTTCGAGAAAATCGAGAACGACACTAGAAAAATGCATGTAAAGTGCAAACCAATTGTCCAGGAACAATACTTGCGTAGATGGCTTTAGTGTAAAGAGCAAAAAAAAAAACGGAAAAAAATTAATCGAGGTCTTCTCGCTTCCTCAATGGAACATTTTGGTCTTGGCCTTGTACAATTTAACACACAATGTTTCTAACTTTTCCCGATAATGTAATCAATCTGAAGCTTCCATTTCTTTACGCGCTACTTACAAACCGAAAACGAAAGATGGTGCAAGGTCATAGTCAATTCAGCATTGGGGAGTTTCAGCAACGACGACGGCTACGGTAATCGACTTGGCCATAAAACAAGAATATTATTGGTTAAAATTACAGGAAAATAACCGTGCTGCACACGTGTGCGACAAGCATGTCAGTGAATATCTTTGCCGTACGACAGCCGTTGCTTCGCTTAACAATCCTGAAAGTGGTTTGTTTGCAGACTTCGTTAAGCGACTTAAAAATGATACCTGTTTTCACGGGTAATATTAAATGAGGATACAGCACGTGCCAATACAATAGAGACCTTTAGCAACGAATTTTTTGAGCAATACCGCGAACCGCGAACCTCGGGAAATCACGTGATCTTGTCCTTCCCGTCACGTTTGCAGTCTGCTTTCAACTTCAAGACACCGTTAGCTACCGTTCTTGCGGTAAGTGATTTACAGCAGCGTTTTATAGCAAGAGATCAATCAGACCTCCCGTTTGACCATATCAGTCATGTTGTTACATCTCTTTGCTATCTATTGGGAACAATTTTGAAGATCAAATATAAGTTTTGCCGGGGAGAATTTGAGCTGTTTGATTTGAGAGCAGTTGTAGCAATGAAAAATCCAAGTTCAAAATCGAGCTAACCTCGGCAAACGACTACCCGCAAACCGCGGTTTGCGGTATATCCCGAAAACTTCGATGCTAAAGGTCTCTACTAGGAAGCTTAAGCACGCGCATTTTTGACCGGAAGTGAGCTGTCTTTCACGTTTAACCTGTTTTCACACAGCCACATTTACATTGCTAAGTATCTTTTCTCCATTAGAGATGATTAGTATAAAAAACTGTGAGACACCACTGTCCTGGCACGTGAAATTTTCTCTTCCGGTTGCCGTCCGCGTCTCAAAAACGCGCATGCTTAAGTTCCCTAATAATAAAAATAACACGCCTGTTGTATTTCCGATTTGAAGAACTGCAAACGACTCCTCGTTGGTCGAAAGTAATTGCCAACTCGCTTTAGTTTGGTGGCTTAAATTTAATGAGAATTCGATTGAAATTTGCCGACTCGCTTAACTTTAAGCGAGTTGGGAAAGGCACTGTTTTCACGGGATTTTTGGTTGTCACTCGCTAAGCGACCTGAAAAACCGCTCGCAAAAACACGGCACAAAAACGTAAAATCACCAAATTTCAGGTTTTGACGACCACATAGACCTCTTTCATTATGGCGGTTAAATAAAATATTCTTTTGTTTTAATCATAGTTAGTAGAGGGGACCCTACTAACTACGTTTTAATGCTAATAGGCCTTTCTGGCCTCTCTACAACGAGCAAAATTTCAAAAGAATATTTGTTTCAAAATGAGGGCAGTAGTTGTAATTAAAATAAATACAAAAGAACGTAAGGGTGGTCGTTGGCGCAGTGGTGAGAGCACTTGCCTCCCACCAATGTGGCCTGGGTTCGATTCCCAGACTCGGTGTCATGTGTGGCTTTCAGGAGGCACTGTGGCCCAGAGGAGAGGTTAGGGCGCTTGCCTTGAGATCCAGAGATTCCGGGTTCAAGACCCGCTCTGACCACTCGTTGAATTTGATCCTGGTAGTCCCTGGTTCAACTTCCTAGCTGCACTTGTAAATAGCCAACTGGTTTGCCTCCGGCCAGTTGGGATTCTTAACAGTTGTAGTTGTTCTGTTCTGTTGTTTCGTTGATTGTGTTTCATTGGCCCTGAAAAGCCCCTATGGGAAGCAGTCAATAGGCCTTTTGCAACTAACGATCACATGGTACAAAATCCGCCATGCTGGAGGGCAAGCTCATTATTATTCGCCCACTGGGACATTAAAACAAAGAGACCTGAACCAGTCAAGCTTGACTTGCCTTTGTTTTTATGTCCCAGTGGGGGAATAATAATGAGCTTGCCCTCCAGCATGGCGGATTTTGTACCATGTGATCGTTAGTTGCGAAAGGCCTATTAAGTATGTATGTATGTATGTCGCCATTTATGAAAGTGGTCTGTGAACCATTCATTTTCGATCTTTATTTTAATTAAATCCGTTCGTACCACCCAGTTACAGGATATCTGGCTGGTAATGTTCTACGGCGTGAACAAGACGGAATAATCACGAAACACTTACGATAACGTAAGTTATGTTTTGAAGAGATGTTTTCGTCGATGTTGCCGTTGTCCTTGCTTAAACGTAAGGGAGCTTAAGCAACAAAAACGCGACGGCAACGAGAACGTCACAAATTTGCATATTTAGTGGGAAAGAACAATAGCTTTGCACGCTCTGCACGTGTTTTTCACTTTTGTCCATTTCTTTGCCGTCGTCTGCAAAACAACAACGTGAAATAGCCAAATTTGAGGTTTTATGAAGAACGTGAACACTTGAGGATAAATTCCATTTTCTCCCCTAAATGGAGTGCCGTTCCGACGAGTGTCATTTTTGAGGAACTACCACACCCTTGTCATATCAAAACGGTTGAAATAGTCGCGAATTTATATTTTCAGATGACGGTCTCGTTGCCGTCGCCGTTGCCGTTGCTTAAGCTCCCGACTTCCAATTAATAACTGCGACTGAGAGCAGTGTTCTCGCTTTTGAAGTTTCCGGGTTTTTGGCATTACCAGTCCCCACAATTAACTTTGATAACGACGCCCTGTTGCCCTCTTACCTGAAGCACTTGCAGAAGTCATCATAATCCATCCAAATTTTCCTTTCCTTGTTTGACTCCTCTTTTTCCTTATCACCTTCATCCGTCTTGTCACCTTCCGTTTTTTCGTCATTGATCTCTCGCTCTGTGGCATCACCAGGCGTTTTGTCACCCTCAGCAAAAGAGCTACCTGGCACATCGAGTGATGGAATTTCATCTTCAAGAATGGTCTCAACTTTATGTGAAGAGTCCCTTTCTAAATCAGCTTTTCCAGTTTTCTCCACCCTGGACACCCGTCTTAATTCAGGAGGAGCTGTGAAGCACAACAGGATCTGTTTAGTGGGTACCCTGTGGCTCAGGTTATCAGACCCAAGCATCACCAACAATAAAACAAAAAATCCTAGCGCAATTCTCCCAAGAAACGTTTGCGCCCTTTTTGTTCATTTTGCAGAAGATTAAAGGATTAAGGCTAAAATTAATTTAGCGTATTTCCTGTTGTCTATTTTAAAATTTTTGATTAATTATTTCTTTGATAAGGCAAAGGACGTTAAGCACCTTTTCTTGCTCAAAAACTGCCTGCATCTTTGCAAAGAGATAAAACAGCACCTAAAAGTCACTGAGCACGTTTTACCTAGGGTTGTTAGTATATACTTTACAAAATTTAGAATCCTTGCTAAATTGACCAAAGTTGCTTTTATTTGTTTCTTGAATTTCCGTAGATTAATTAATTGACAATACACAAGGGAGTTTTTTTCTTTCAAAGTTGTACATATATCCAGGATCCTTGCACCCTTTTAGATGTACAAAAAATAATCCGGCAAAGTGTTCGCACATAATCTGTAGTGGACGAACAAACAAACCAGCGAATAATTTGAATTGTAATAATTGTAAATAAGCATAAATTGCTATTTTGCCAGCACGTATCAGAGGCCTGGTAAGCCGTGTTAGGTGCGCAGTGGTTTGTGGGATTTAGGATTGTACTTTGCGGGTGTTAGTAGGCTTAGTCATTCTACGGTCAGCCTTCGCCACATGCACAAGTCCAGTTTCGTTTATTGTTTTATGCCTTCGTTAGGCTGTAAATGATAGCGTTCTTTTACATTGAAAAGTAATAGTGTTTTTAGTAAGAATACCCTAGAACCCCGAGGGTCGCACCACTGCCTGTCGGGGGTAAACGTTCCCTGGTTTTTTTCCACCTGCTGGTTTTTAGGGGTTTTCGTGACCGGCTCTGGTGCATAACTCTTCTTTTTATAATAGCGTTGATACATAAATGTTTTTGTGTGCCCATTCCAATGTTAAATAAATAGCACGGTGGCTTGGCTGGCCAACACGCTCATATATCATCTAGCTTGAGTGTCCGGTTGAGTAGTGGAGGCAAAATAGGTTTGTAAGTCCAAGAGCCTCTCACTTGCAAATGCATTAAAGGAGATAGTGGTAGCCTGGCCTCGAAAGTACGATGGTTTTGACCGCGAGTGGCCCGCGACTGGCAGTTTTGAAATCTTTCCACTCAACGAAGCAACTATCGATTTACTCCCGCATGTTTAAATAACTTTGCAATAAAATATTCCACCAGCTACGCAGGCTAAGATAGTAAATGTTAACCACACTAAATGAACATGACGATAGCAACAATCTGTTTCGCATCTTACTTTTTAGCGCCATGTCAGCACCTGGCCTTTCCATCCTGGACATTCTCCGACCCTTGGGTGAAGCCACGCCCGACTTATTTGGCTTATCCACGACGCTCAGCTTGCTTCCTACTCTACTCTTGTCGACCTTATCACCAGTTTTGGATGGCTTCTCTTTTTCTCCCCTTTCTCCCTTTGCCGACTTCTCTCTGTCTTTTGTCTTCGATGAATCTTTAGTGATAGATCGCTCTCGAAGGCTTTCTCGGCTGTCTTTGCCTTCTTTTAAAGTTTCTTTTTCTTTGTCATTCTCAGACTTGGTCTCTTCGCCCTCTTGTCTTGGAGACTGGGTCTTGGGTTTTTTCATCGTGTTTGAAAACGAAATAAACAAATTCAAAATCGAGATACCTATAGTTTGGTTAGCAAATAGATTATACGAAAGAAATGTATATTTCAGGTGCAGGTTATGGTAGTCTCCTTCGCAGCCGTTGTTAGGGTCGTCACGCAACGCTCCTCCCCACTAACGCCGTTAATGGGGAGCAGCGTTGTGTGACGACCCTAATAACGGCTGCGAAGAAGACTAGGGTTATAGAGGAAAGATAGAAGTGATCCTAGCACTTAACTGGAAAGTTGACCTGCTCCCGACTGAGTGGCTTCAAGCTCAGTTGGTAGAGCATTGCACCGGCATCGCAGAAGTCATTAGTTCTAATCCCGTGGAAGCCGGCTGAATTTTTCAGGCGTCTATAAAGCGACAAGTGCTTCAATTCTCCAGTTCAGTGAGAGGATCACTTCTCTCTTTCGTTCAAATAGATTCTATGTTGCCTTGTCTGTTCAGTAAAAAATTATCCTA
>OX421446.1:9099821-9114821 GCA_949126865.1 Montipora capitata
TTATAAACAGAAAATGTGATCAGCTTGATGAAAGGCAACATCACTATCATAATGATTGTAAACAATGATCATCAACCCCTTGGTCGTTATAATCATTATTGCCCTTAGGCTAGTGAATGTAAGTTGTTGTCTATGATGGTGATGATCGTGAAGACGAGGAATTCACCATCGTCATCATTAACATTTTTAACCTCTGATACCTCTGCTCAGATTCAGTTTCCTTGTGCAACATCCCACTACACTTCTGTGTAATTAATTGCTGCATGTAGAGATGCGTGAAAAATGAGACGTAGATCTATCAAGGGGATCTTCTGAAATTCTACTGCAATATTCTGAGTTATTACATGACTGTGTATGATGGGTAAGCTAGTTTTCTGTTACACAATTGGAAGGAACCTTAGGCTCCAAATGATACACAAAGGTAATGGGCATTACTTAAGAAAATATATCACCCATATTTTAGAGACTGTAAATACAACCCTTTTGTCAGTTGGCACAGTCAAGTTTATCCATGTTGTACATGTACCGTATTTACCCATGTATAAGTCGATCCCGTGTATAAGTCAACCCCCCATTTTTGATGGCAAAAAAAGCAATTTCTTAATTTCTTTGTTAAATGTTCATGGGATACTAATCTTGTATTCTTTGATTTCTGGAACTATGAACTGTAGTTTGAAATGATTGAAATCAACTTAAGGTCGAATCTTCAGTATCGTCCTGAGGAGCATGGAAGCTAGCCTAGGATAAGTTAGAATAACAAAGTGCCTTCTGCAAAATTCTACACTGCATGACTTACTCTAATGAAGCTACTTTTATAAGAGCTTTAGAAAGCAGCATAGGCCACAGTTCATTTTCATTTGGTGTGGCAGGTAAGAGAAGTTTTCCTTCCTCATCAAATGGCATCCAGTCATCAACTGTTACTTTCCGCCAAGCACCCTGAACCACAATCAACAATTGAAAACCATTAGTAAACATGTCAAAGAAAAAAAGAATACTGTAAACAGCGTCTGAAAAGATGTAAGTAAAACCATGTAAAATTTATTTATTAATTTTGGGAATGCTTAAGTACCAACAGCTGACGAAAAGAGTTGGCTATGTACTTCACTCAGTAAAGTTGGCTACTTTTTTCCCTAAATTAAAAAAAATTAAAGGCAGTTTCTTTTAACCTGAGATTAAAAGTTGTTTGCACAAGCCAGGACAACACAAACTTGTCTAAACATGATCATATTGCTTTTGAAAATGGCTTTTGGCAGTGTTTTAAAAATGGCATGCCCACAAACACCACTGGAGAAACTGAGCCATAAAGGCCCCGTGTTGATCCAGTCGCTTCAAACCAGCCGCCAACTTCAGATAGTATTGAAACCCCTGCAAACACATCTATCACATTACCATCCAGAATATCCTGACACAGTATTTTCCTCCAGGGTTGTAAACAGGCAGTGCTGAGCATTTTGTCTTTTCTTTTGGCCAAATGTGACCCCATGGCTTCCAGGTGTTGTCTTCAGCCAGAGCATCCTTGTCCTTCTCCTTGTCTTTATCCTTATCTTTATCCTTGTCGCCTTTGTTACTCTCCTTGGCATCTTTTGTACCTCTCACCTCAACAGGATCCACCTTGAAGTGCTGTTTCCACAGGCAGGTCACTTGTCCAATGATCCAGCGAAGTAACTATCAAGTGAGAAGTGATGACAAAAATGTTTTTAGGCTTGTAGTGACAATTCATGAGATTCTTTCAATGCAGGCAGAACTGGAAAAACCCAGGTCCAAACTTTGCCCATTAATTAAGCAGTGCCACGTAAATTCTGCTTTTGGGAAAAGTGAAAATGCAACTTTACTGGCCCGATATGCTAGTGAACTGACACCCAGATTGCTTACATTCTAGAGCTATACATGAATATTCACAAAACTGCCAATCCTGAAGCAAACTTAATCCCTCATACAGGGCAAAATAACTAGTATGCTATAATTTAGGACTGCAGCTTACAGCTGAAGCAGCTGAAGGCAGCTAATACAGAGGTTATCAGTCACACGTGCCCTAGCCTGCAACCACTCTTTTTCATTGTCAAAAACTAAAATCGGGTGGACGTCAATCAAAAATGTTTCCATTCCAAGAGTCCTACATTCATAAATTTTGGTGGCAGTTAAATTCGTCATGGAAACATTTGGTTGACAAAATAATATTATGAAGACAATTCAATATTGAGGCCTCCAAGTTAAGGTCCAAAAGTTGAAAAATGGGAAAGCTCAATATTGGTACCTCACTGTGTGTCAAGTGATCATTTGCAGATAGAAGATCTAGACCATCAGTCAAGCTTTTTGTGTCTACTACCACTGGTGCCTGAAACGAGGAAAGCAATACACATAGATCAATGATTAAACAGAAACATAATTATTAAAATTATGTACAATTGGGTTCCCAAAGAACCTTAACTATTGAACATATAGACAAAAAGAAACTTTATTGAACTTTTGCAAATTGGCATAGAATTACCCTCAGCTGGTAATAACATACATGTACACAAGTTGTCACCTTTTGACAAAGTTCCTGTTGGCTTGGCAGCAACAGAACTGCGTATTTTGCCCGACTTATGCCAGATTACATGATTACAAATTGAATCTGATTACAGATTTAACTAATACTTTTGAGTGCTGTGACAACCAAGTTGGTCTAATTTATACTTGTCTACCTTTTCCACAATAAATTCACAAGGTCTCTTCCAGTGATCGACTTGGCCGGTAATTGAAGCTGGTAAGTCTATCCTGCCTTCAGGATCCTCATACGGGTGCTGTAAGATCAGGAAGAAACTCTTGGATTAAAACCCAATCCATAAGCACCTTTCAAAACTTACTGTGCAGTTATCTACAATATTTACTGATTAACAAATTAAACTTAGTAACACTTATCATGAAAATAACATTCAACATTCATCCAGTTCTTTGTACGAAATTATCAGAACAGAAAAATTGGTAATTTTTATTATGGTCATTTCTTCATTTGGAAAGTTCATCATGGGTCAACCTTTTATGCATGTACTTTAAGACATTAAAAAATAGAAGCAAATTGGTGTACTGTTAGAATAGACTTGAGCTGGATTCAAGTAATGCTCTAACCACCGAATGGAGTTGTTTCTCAGTCGGTAATTCACAATTCAACTCCTCTGCAACTCTTGATTTGTACATAATTAGTCAACTGCATGGTCTGCTTCCTATTGATTCTTAAACTATTGTCCTTTTTGTTTGTTTCTAAGCTTTTTTTTTGTTGACCCTGAATCAGTGAGTAATATTGTCTGCCATTAGCCTGCACCTGAGAGTAAAATCTACAAGTCTCAATCTCAGGAGAAAAACCCAGAAGAAGTAAAAGTGAGTTACGATTATCTTGATTTAAATATTCTTTAACATAATTATTATTCTATAAGGGCGCACTGGATGTGAAGTGATAGATAACCAACGAGGTGCGCCGAGTTGGTTATAATGATTTTATATCCAGCAAGCCCAAGTAGAATAATATTGTTTTACTGAAAACTCCAGGATCAACAACTCTTCCATGTATCAATTGCGACAAAAGCATTGATTTCTGTCTCGGTCAATTCTACTCCAAAACGGCCCCTTTTTGGCTAGCTTTCTGCCATTTTTTCTCAGAGCTGCAAAAATGTTTTCAGCTTGCTTTATTGCTGACGCGTGCCTAATGACCATATAAGGAACAGCAGGTGTATGAACTGATAGCCTGTGTCCGGCGAGCCAATGAAAATGCTGGAAATCTGATATCCATAGTTCAGTTTTTAATAATAAGGATTGTTATGCAAACTACATGTATGTGTCAGACTGTTGCTTACTGGGTTAGGACTTTTACCCTTCTCCTTTTCCTTTGCTTTGTGAACTATGTCCTGGAATTATGAAATACATAAATGTCAATGTAAATAATGCAGTGCAAAACACTTTTGCTCTTCAGGAAGAATTTGTGGTTTTATTTAGGTTACATCTACTTCTTAATCTCTGGCTACCAAAAAACTGGAGATGAAGGTATGTTCCCTATTAAAATCCTGACCACAGGTTCAGCTGGTAGTGTCATGGAAAGCTAGGTTTTTACAATCAAGCCATTTAATGGCTTACAAGTACATGTACAGTAGTTCCCACAACTTAACTGACCCAGTGAATTTTTTTTTGGTACACTTGGAAGATAGGGTTTTGGATTTTATCGCACAAAAGAAGTTGTTTGTCATGCAGAGTGCAGAGCAGACATATTAATTGCCATAGACTTTTTTGCAGTCTCTTCAATCTGAATAGCCATGGGAATTCCAAAATAATTGTCATTTGAACTCTACTTTCACAATAAAAGTATGTATCTGCACAGATACACCAGTCGTGTAAATTATGATGGCTGGTACATCCTACCCATTTTTCCTGTCCAATATCTTGTTCATTCCATTCAGGCCAAATGACAATTGGTTGTTTAGCTTTTTTGGCTTTTTCATCTTTTTCATTCTGTGATCCTTGAACACTTGGTGCCACTGAATGCCTGTGAATAACATCATGCATACAGTACATGTAGATCATAATAAACTATTATTTTCCAAAGGTAGAAGCAAAATTTAAGCACTAATAATGGGTTGTCAGTCAGGTATTGTTTGCAAATTAAGTCATCAACATCTTGTACATGTCGAAAAGACTTAATGGCAAAAAGTGGCTGAAACATCTTTAGTTAGAGAACTGGCAGAGAACAGAAGTCGATCAAAGGCCAGCATTATTCAATCTGAAGCTGATGTCAATGCGATGACGTGGATATCAACCCTTAGTCAGAAGGAGAAGTTAGTCAACCGGGCTTTGAAAACCTCAGTACTGGATTTACACACCTACATTCACATTAAGGTGACTAGCTACTTTACCTTACAGTTGTATGTACAATGTAGAAGTCAACTTAAACAGAAAGTAGTGTTAATAGTGCAAAGTTCTTCATGTTCTATAGTGTACTGTCTTACAATATTATCACACCTACTTTTTGTAAATAAAGAATTTTCACAGTTAGCAGAGGTACAATTTTTTCTCACTGATCACAAAGCATATAGTCTTACTGTCAAGTTTAGTTGTGAATACAATCTTACTTTATCTCAAAAACCAATATTATTAGAAACAAATAATAAGTAAAATTAAAAGAACTTCAAGCATAGAGTTGCATGTATGCAATTACCCATACTTTCTGTTCCTTGTATTACTAGGACCAAGTAGGCTGCTCATGTTGTTGGGAACAAAAAGTCATCAATAAATTAAAACAGTTTTTATCTTCAGTGAAAGACTAACCACTGACAACGCCAAATTTTATACCAGTAACAAAGCATCTTAGCAACTGAAGCATCTACAAATATTGATAGCAAAATGTTGACACAAGAGACGAATGATGCATACAAGCTGAATGAACCAAACTCACTGCCAAGGAAAGGTACTCAAAAACATAATAGACCTGAAATCGTTGTCTGAATGAGAGCATCTCCAAAATGTGTCTACCCTTTGTCCCCTACTTGAGCATCCTAATTCAAGAGACGTCTGAACACAATCTTACTGGAGTATTCAAATTATTATGCTGTTTTTCCTATCTTTAACAGTCATCCTTGATGGGTAATGTTAGGGACGGAGTAACACTTTCAACGAGACTTGGCTGATTTGAACCAGATTGCAGATGTTAGTGAGTTAAATACTACTACAAAACATAAGGTACATGTATTATTGACCTTAGGTTTTTTTAAAAGGATGTTGTAAATCATAGGCATGTACTAGCTAATTTCCATAGTCTGAGTGGTTGATTGTGTCTTTTCCATGAAAACAATGCACTTGTGAGCTACGACCTTCAAGATGAGCAAGCATAAGTCTTAGAGCAATAATTGGATTACAACTGTTCATTAATTAATTCTCTGAATTATCTTAATCTACATTCAATAATATCTACATTGTCTACAATATTGATATGAATAATCCATGGTCTCCAATATGAGAAACTTGGATGATCAGACATTTGTTTTTCAACAGAAGCAGTAAAGCCTGGTTTTTACTGCCGACACAAGTGTGACAATCAACGTTGACATGAGAATCAAACTCAACCAACTGGCATGGTCTGACTGCCATTTTGTTCAAAGGTTTAGACACTGGGAATCTGGAATGATTGCTTTAATTGGCCAAACACGGCCAGATGTAGCAAACTTCCTTGTGCTTATGCTGTGTTTTGTTATCACACAAGGCGAGGAAATGCAAGCATAAGCAAATTTGCACAAGGAAAATGAAAAATTTTGATTTTGTGCTTGTGCTTGCATCAAACCTGGTTTTCACAGTGAAATAACTGCTCTTATGCTTGCACTTGCATCGCTAGTGAAAACCAGGCTTAATTAATACCGGTATGTAAATGCAAACTTGGATCATTATTGTTCATGTAAAATCGTAAATATACAGTTAGTTGTAAATTATTAATTGACTTGTAATTATGGGTTGAAAGTGAAAACGGATAGAAATTTTGTTAACTGCTATAATTTTAAAGAGAAAACAACAAAAGTTTAGGGGTATGTATCGTATTTATTTACAACAATTCTTAACGTCAGTACAGCTATGTTTTAGTTTTATTTCTTATTTAAATATTCATTCTTTTTTTCATCTGCCCACACTTGGTTGCCCAACAAGCAGTTACATTTCGAAAAAAAATTGCTCCAATTATTTCTTAAGCATACTTTTCTTGTTCAAAGCATTTAAGATAATATTCCAGCCAAGAATTTTCATGGATGCATGACTTTAACCCCACGAGGAAAATAATTAAGATTGGTTATGATCCGCTACAGATAAATGAAATGATTTTAGAATACAATAGCATGTCCTTTCATCTAGCTGAGCTGCGGAATAAGCATAAAGATGCCAAAACTCGGTTTTATATATATTGTTTACTTGCCTAAACTTGCCGGAAGACGCTGCTGCAAGCCTGAGCTCTTTCCAAGGCGTTTGTCTTTTGGAAGACATTGTTGATGGCTTGAAGGTGGTAGCTATAAATGCGTTTGCGATACTTGTCACAATTATGTTCAATAAACTTGGCTGGTTTGTTTACAAGCGAATCCAATATTGGTTTTCTTGGAGGGAATAAAATTAACAAACGTGGGCCAAATCGACAAACAAAATGAAATAGACGGCCGGCGGTTTATTCGTGTCGTTTCATCTCAAAGTTCTCATGGAAACGACGTTTGCCGAAAAGCTTACCTTACATGTACCGGAATGAAAACCGAACCCCCGAACCCATTTCCTTTGATTAACCCTTAACGTCACAAAACGTTGAAAAGCACTTCTTATGGCCTATATTCATCAAAGATATCGAGAGTTGCCTGAAAAGAAACTATTTTCAATTTTTTTTTCTTTATGCGAATTAATGTATAAAGTGTGCACAAATTAGATTTGCTGCAGAAACATATTGGAAATTTGACCGGCGTTAAATTGTTTTCACTGTTTTTACGATTACTTTATGCCGACTATTTTATGTCTTGTAAGTGTAAGCGATTTAATAAGCTTATAATAAAGATTAAAGCCTTGCAGCCTAATGGCTAGAATTTTATCCCTGACCGGCCAACCTTGCTTTATGTACCGTCTGGCAGACATTTGAATTGAAATATAACAAGTCTTTGTTATATTTTATCAACAATACATAGCTGCAAGTTGCCAAAAACCTGAATCACGTTTCCAGCAAATAAGCTTAGTCCGGCCAACCTCCATATGGTTTGATAGATATGATTGTGCTGGAAATCCCGCAGTATTTGAGGCCAAAATGTTAGCTTAGTTCGCCATTAAATTTTAGTCTAATGTTGAAATAAAAGGGAAAATCTCTTACTCTGGTATGGTTCTAGCCGCAGAAGCAACCCTCTCTTTGGATTCTTTCTTTTTTATTCCCTTGGAAGCCATATTTACCCAAATTTTCGAGGATTTTAAAATTTGGATTAGTTGGCGCTTGGCGCTTTGTTGTCGCGGTTGTCACTAGTTGTCACGTCAACCGGAAAGAAAAAAGAACCTGGGTCGAGCTCGGCCCGCGCTATTTCAGCGGTAATTTTTGTTGCTACGATCAAAAGAAAAGAATCGATTCATTTCACATGGACCGATCAATGTCATTAAATTAAGAAAAAGTTTGCAGGAGTTTTGAAAGGTTCTAACTTGGGGAATGTGAAGGTTTGCGTCTAGTTTCATTTTTTGAGCCCTCAGTTCGCAATGGTCACTAAAATCAGCTACGAAGAGGCTCGAAAGATCTTAGGAAATGCTGATTTACCAGGTGAGTATCTCGCGTTACTGGTACGTATATTGTATACCAATGTGATTTGGAAAGTGACACGTCTTTTTATTTTACTCCTGTATATCAATAATTTATCCGTATAGTGGTTTTAACTAAAACTCTCTTGGCGTAAAATGAAAAATTCATTACAGGTTTTGCAGGAGAACGGATAACAGCTGCACTTTCTACAAAAGAATTGAGACGGGTAAGTCAAGTCGTCAACTTGACCTGTAATAACAGCTCGTTGTTTATCCATTACTTATGGCTGTCCTTGTATTTTGAAAGAGATTTGCAACTGACAAATGCTGAACAAATCCCAGGAATATAGCTGTGTTTTGTTTCTCGTGTTGTCGGGCTATAAAATGCATGTACACGTACAATTAATTGCAATTAATGACCCATCTTTGCCCGGATTTTCCCGGGGTTCTCGCGGGGGCCTTCCGCGAGAAAACCAACAATAAGAGCATATGGGTTAGTGACCTCAGTAAGATATACTGTAGATCGTATCTTTCTTTACCCTTGGGTTTTAGAGTAGCTTGGTGTGTAAACTGATATCTCCGAACATTTACCCTCCCAACCATGATATACTGCAGAGGACAGAATGACCCGGGGAATTCTGTAGCTATGCCCTACTCTTTACGGATAGTGTGTGGGTTCTTTAAACATTGATGGGCGACTAAATGTGACAATTGTATACTGTATTCTACATTGTCTAACGTTAAATGATTTTACAAAAGTTCTGTGTTTTGGCTTCCATCGATCAAATTTCCAAACATAGCCGGGAAGATCTCTGCCTCCAGAAAGTGAAAAAATGATAGTAACTGGATGTTCTTTTTGCCTTTTTTTTCCAAAAAAGGAGTCCATTCTTGAGAAGGAAAATGAGCAAGAAAGGAGAATTTCTGCAGCCATTGAAATTCAACGTGTGTGGAGAGGTTATAGAACTAGGTTGGTCAGAACAAGGTTATATTTGCTATTGTTGACAGAAATTTCATCCAGCTGAACTGCGGAATAAACATAAAGATACCAAAACTCGATTATATATCGCTCGTGGAGGTTCAATTACCCTTGAAGTAACAGCCCGTCGTCGACACTGTAAACAACTTTGTGGGGGAATGGAAATTCCATGCTGTTTAAGGTTCTCCTGTTCAAGAAAAGCGACCATAAACCGTTTAAAAGACCTGTTAACGAAGAAGGTTTAACGGCAAGAAATGTAAGCTTGAAATAAGCTTATACTCATCACCAACGGAGCCACCAAACTCGCAAAAGCAATGACCAATACTCTCTTGTTGTTGTAATGTAGCATTTATTCCAGTATTATGCCATGAAAGTGTCCATTCACGGAAATTCACGGCACCTTTCCCAAATGGTCTCGCAGATAAGCCGCACCTACGATTTTGATCGCAATTTTTTGGAAAAAAGGTACGGCTTATCTGCGAGTCTTTACGGTACTTGCCTTTTTTGTAAACATGAACAGATCGTACATGTACATCATCATTGTGTTATTAACATGACCCCCATTTTAAAACTTCTGGCTCACCACAAATTTATTTTTGTGACTCTATTTAACCAGACAATCATGCAGATAAACCCTAAATTGCAGAACTTAGCATGAAAAAAGTTACAGTTAAAGATGCCGAGGAGTGTTTATTAATAAGGTTCCATTACATATCAGAAGAAGAAAGGTGTCAAACTACATGTAGTATCAAATAATCAATAGGTGAGTTTAAAATTTTCCTTATTGGCTGCCAGTTTAATAAAAGTTGTCATTGTTTTTTACAGATGCAAACTTTTTGGAATACTTCATCCTGATGCAAGTGTCAAGTCTATAGTCTTTGGCAGCAGGTTTGCACCAAGTCCATCAAGACTCAGTGATGTTAGAACAGTTACACCAACTTTCTCTCACATAACATCCCAGGAACCTGATCTTTCTGATGATGCCTTTCCCAAAACAAAGAAGAAATACAAGGAGTATTGTGAACATACAATAAGAGAACAGGGGCCATCTTATAAAGTGATGACGTACATGGAATTCTGTGCTGTGCTTATTCAAAACTGGTGGCGTCTAATGTTACTGAATCCAGATCTGCCCAGACCACCACCCCCAACTATATCTAGGAGTTTGTCTGGAACAGGAGCTGCTGCTGAACGCTCGGGTACTGCTGACACAGAAAGGTCAGGAAAAAAGAGAATCCTTGATAGAGAGGAGGCTGCAAAAGTAATTCAGAGGTCTTGGAGAAAACATATTGTAAGAAAAATTTATTAGACATTTAATTAAAGGGTACCCCCACCCCAGCAAAAAAAACACGGGAAAAATAAATACAATTCAGAATTTCTTGGGTTTATTTACAAATTTCTCGGATGCTGGCATCTTACTGGGATGTGTTTTGTTTCACCTGCTGTTATTATACAAACATACTTTGTATCAGAACAACCAGACAACCTTAACACATTACATTATTATTCAAGATGGCAGTGCCCAGGAAATTATAAAAGCGATTCTGAAAATCCTTTTTCTGAAACTTTTTTCTGTGCAAATTTTGATTGCATACATTATGTCACCTCCAGTTAATTGAAGTGATTCTCAGGTTCAGGAATGTAGGTGTAGAGGTCTCCTAACCCATTGACCCCTGAGAGTGACACTAACAGATTTTACTTTGTCTAACACCAGACGATTTCACTCGTCAATTGGGGGTTTTCCTAGAGCATTTGAGGTGTGAATGGGTTAAAATGATTTTGTTTGAAATTAGTGGAAGGTGGAGGAGAAAAAGGAAGACATTTTGTTCAACAAGGGATGAGGGACATATTATTGGAAGTGGAGAAAAAACCAGAGAGCTCTTAGGATTCTCTCTGAACAAGGTTGAGGACCCACACGGAGTCAGCCTGCCGACTGGTTGGCTCAGTTTGTTGAGCATCGGATTACTGTACACGAGGTGGCGGGAAGCAAAAATTCTGGCTGGACCAACATTGCTGAAGGGTCTTTAAATAACTGAGGACAAAGTTCTGCCTTGGCAATGACATCTGCAAAATTATTGGTTACATTCTCTAGTCTTCTCAGATTATAAGGACAACAATCTGTTGGCCCCGTCTTACAACCCTTCAAATCAACCCTGTGGGACGTAAAAGAACCCACACAGTATTCGCAAAGATCAGGGCATGGAGTTCCAGCTATTATGGTCTGTCCTCTGTGGTATAATTAGAGGGCTGCTAGTGAGAAAACTGTCAAAGGTTAATTGCATCTCCCTCTCTAAATGAAGTTATTTTAAAGTATATCATATTGCATAGCCCATTTATAGCAAGAATCAAGTGAATCCTATCCACACATTAAGGCATTAACTTGCACTTGGCCTGCTTGCCCTGAGTCTAACTCTTCCGAACAGGCCTAAACTTTATGATCATGTTGTACAAAGCTTCATAGGGAACTCTCCGATCTCTCCTTGTTTTTCCTGTATGTGATTTTTGCAAGGGTTAAGTTCAGTTCTCTAAAATTAATGAACCTCTTGAATAGGCAAGCAAACAACACTGTCTGCTTACACTTTTACATCCATGTGTCTTTGCAGTGTATTACTACCGGTAACCTTTGTTTTCTTTTACCAAACAGTGCTGACAGATTTCTTGCAAAACAATGTTTTCTTCTTTTTAGGATATGCAAGTTTACAGATACTATAGAGATCTGATCAACTTTAAGAACCGTGGAGATCCTTCATCAATGCTGAAATGTATAAACCCAAGAGAGGTTGGTCTTGTTACAGTAACAACTTGGAATTAATATTTTATTGATAGATAGAAAGATGATTGGCAATTACGACGTATTTGTGTTCATAGTAATATTATTATTGTTTCTTTTGAAGGCTGAACTTTTGGATGCAGCTTCTGGAGTTCACATAAAATTTAGATTGGCAGGAGTAAGTTTGATGAAAACTTTGTGCGTAGATACAACATCAAACCCCTCGGGACTCCCCTATAAGTTTGACTGGGGTACTTGATAAAAGCTCCAAAATCTTATTAGCTGGAATGGCTAAACAAGTCGACTGTGCAAAATACAAGAGACTAGAACCACTTCGTACGTGCTAAAGGACTTGCCAAAAAGAAACCTCTGCTAGCAGGGTAATATGGTTAAGGTTTCGATGATTACTCAGTTTGAGAACCAGTCATTAACTCTTCAAGCAGTCATTTTACATGTAAGTCTTAGCACCTTTAGTACATGTAGTTAAATTATCCTCTTATTATATCCTGAATCTAAGCTGCCTCCTCTGCTCGCTAAGTCCCTATCTGTGAGTGACTTAGTGAGTGGATGAGGCAGCTGAAATTCAGGCTAACTTTTGTAGGCACCACAATCGCTTTGATCCCTTGGGTCAGATTAAACGTTGCCTTCTGATGGTTCAGCTTCAGGAAAAAATGTCATTAGTTACATAGTTTTGGATGTATGGACACTTTGTTATTTCAAAATTCTTGAATAAACTGCATTACAGTTGTTGAAGAAACTGTCTTAAGGTGTATATAGCAGTAAATTTAAGCCAAAATCGGTGCAAGGGTGTGTTTTTGTTGGGGGGTAAATGCCGTTCCAGTATTTCAGAACAATTTTTGTTCAGAAAGTCTAATAATTTTTATTTTTAGTTGGCAAAATGAACAGAAAACTATGCAAAATCACATAAAAACTTTTGTTTTCTGGCTGCTTTTATTGAAACTTGTTTGAGTTTACTGGTTGGTACATGTAACCATAATTGATATAATTTAACTCGTCTTCAACTGTTGCGTGTAAGAATTTCATAGTTCTTTGGATTGAAATAACAATACTGTTGAATTACACATTTTAGTATTTAATATGAAGTCCATTGAATTTGCAAACAGGAGAAATTCCCTCCTAATATTTACTACAAGATTTTTACTCATCGCAACATCGTTGACGTGTGCGCGAATGCCCCAAGAGATTACACACAAGCTGTGGCAAAACGATTTCCGGCAGAGTACATCCATAACAAAGGAAACAGCATGGAGGGAGGTGAGTGCCAACTTTCGCAAGCTGTAGATCTAAATTTTTCTAGAGACAGACAGTCTTGCCACATAGTTTTGAGGCCTTATTTTCACAAGCGGCCTCTTTGTCTCTCAAACGTCACAAAAGGATAAGAATGACAGAATTCCATTCACCCTCACTTTCCATCCTCATAATCACGCAGTCAAAACTATTAGTCTTAATAACTTTAAATTACTCCAAAATGATCCCGAGACTGGTAGAGTCTTTTCGCAACCTCTTCAAATTTCATTCAAACGCGACAAAAACGTAGGCAACTTTTTAGTTGCGCATTAAAAACTAACGAGCAACCCGGCACTTTGAAATGCGCACGCTCACGATGCTTTCACTCTTTCACGCTTTCACTCTTAACACTAGCAAAATATCGGGATCTAAGCGATCTGTTAAGATCACCGATCGTTTCACATGTACCTCCGCAAATGTCATTTATTGCATAACCTGTACGTTTAGCAATAAATTATACATTGGCGAGACAGGTAGACGACTATACAAAAATTTGGTTTTATCAACGGAGTTGATAATGTAAATTGGCCACCGTACAGAGATTCTAAAAGCTGACGTTTCGAGCGTTAGCCCTTCGTCAGGATTCGCCGGATTCGCTCTGACGAAGGGCTAACGCTCGAAACGTCAGCTTTTAGAATCTCTGTACGGTGGCCAATTTACATTATCAACTCCGTTGATAAAACCAAATTTTTGTATACTACTTCCCCACCGACGCAGCACCACAGTTTCTTTAGAAACTACCCCTTCATTCAGGTAGACGACTAGGCGACAGATTCCGCGAACACCTTCGCGATGTTGAGAAGAATGACAAGGATGTATCTAAGCCAGTCGCTCGTCATTTTAATCTCCCTAACCACTCCAAAAAACACATGGCTATCTGCGGCCTTTCCATACATCAACGTACGACGGAAAGCCACAAGAATCTGGAACAAAAATTGATCTTCCAAATCGGCACCCTTAATCCTCACGGTGTTAACAAACGCTTTTCATTTAACTAATGTATTCCTATTTTCACGTTGCCATGTTACCACCAATTGCGTAGCTCCTACTCCACTTTAAAACTACACACAACCCATAATTCCTCGATTCGCTCATACGAAGGGCTAACGCTCGAAACGTCAGCTTTTAGAATCCCTGTACGGTGGTCAATTTACATTATCGATAAAACCAAACTTTTGTGTACTACTTCCCGATGATGAACTTTGTTAAATTCTTCCAACGCTGGGGCACCAATTGCGGACACGAGACATAGTATCAAATCAATTTAACTCAAATCGGGTCAAACAGTGGATTTTGAGTAGCGGGAAAAACTGAAGTACCTGGAGAAAAACCTCTCGGAGCAAAGTAGAAGACCAACGAACTCAACCCACACATAACGCTGGGAGCGAGGAGGGTGCAATAATACATGTAGCCAAATCGGAGAATAGTAGAGACGATTTGGGAGTGCTATTCTCCGACTTATCTACAGGTAGACTTGCTCTCTGATTGTACGATTGACGCGTGCTATTACTAAGTCTTTACTATAATGGCTGTATTTATCTTGGAAGACGCATAATTCGTCTCAGACGCCTTACAATTTAAGATAAATACCGGTTGTCAAAACCAGACGCATTGTTCGTCTAAAACGCACTCAAAACAGACGTTTAACTCGTCAGAGACGAATTGTTCATCATGATAAACCTTGGAGGCGAAA
>OX421446.1:9124821-9129821 GCA_949126865.1 Montipora capitata
CCACTAAATATCTGGGATTCTAGCGATGAAGATTTTAAAAGCTGTCGAGGCAGTGAAAAGAGACACTCTTGTGCTACCTCGTGTGGTCAATTTATCGGTACAGTCTCCGCCATTCACACTCATTTTTAACTCGTTAAAAGAAAAAACTAAAAACATGGCGTATAGAACCAGAGGGCACGGATTATCTGCAGAATGCCAGAGGAAGGTAAAGCATGAAATTATTTTAGACAAAGCGATAGAGGAAACGAGTTCATTAATTAAACCAGCACTACCCAATCATAGACAACTCTTGAATTCAGTCTTGCAAATCATATGTTTTAGCCAACAATATCCTGATCATGGGTTAATATTTCGGAAATGTTTTACTCAATCTATTTGTTTTTTGTATCTAACTTTAAACGCCCAAAACCAATTGATTAGAGAAAGTTTCCAAATGTACAAAGTTAATTGAGGTCGTAAAATTTCGACAGATTACAGAGTCGCGCCCCAACAACATCTGGAGGTAATAACTTCCCAATAACCCTATGATTCTAATCGTTTTTGCACTGAAAACCGTTTGATAGGTTTTCTTACGTGTCGAAGGATGTCTAATTTCAATTTTGAACCAAAGCGCCCCGACTGGTTAAAAACATACATTGGACAAAAAGACCCGCAAGACTTTTGAAGTGAAGCAAGACTGGCTGTACGACTGAGGACAAAGATAGTTTTTTCCAATTCTCTTTAGGCATCGCCTGGCCTCCTTTAACGAGGAAGTGAATTACTGAAGACTAAAATTTTAAAAGTGGTTTATTTAACCATACGATAGTTTCCTTGAAAAAAAGCAAATCCCTTACTGAAAACTAATACAGCTTATCAGTTCCAGTCAAAGGCATTTTTTCAAGTGCAATGAGATTTCTTTCATATTTGTAGTCTAAGAATGTTATGTAACACGGATGGGTCATTTTATCGTTCTCTTCTCCCCAGTGCCGCCCTGGCCCTCTTAGCCACTGGGGACTGCACACGATCGAGGTTCTCGTTCTCAGCCTCCAGCAGCTGATCTTCACTATGGTGGAGTTCTCCGTGTCTGTTGGGAGTTTATTTCTCATTTTCTGTTTCCTATATTTTGGGCACTTTGTCTGTATGAATAGACAACCTTAACACGTATGTTGAAGGAAATTGGTTGTTATGATTTTAGTGCTATTTTTATTGAATTCAAGCTTTTCTTTAAATAGGATTAATCCTTTTCTCGAAGCATGCACCATAATGTTTCCATGAAAGGCAACTAGCATTTGGACGCGCTAAGTACTGCAAATTAAAGATGTCACTGACATCTTGTAGTTTTATTTCGTAGACACAAGCCAAGTACAATGAAGAAGATGAAGCACAGGTTCGACGATGGATTGAAGCTGTCTTGGGAAGAAATGTGTTTAGGGAAAAATCGGGCGCAGACGCTGTACAGGAGGTTTTGGCCGATGGCACAGTCCTGCTTGAGTAAGGCCCCGTTTATATAGAGAAACGTTGCCCCGGGTAGAAGAGTCACCCCCGCCTACCCGAGGTACCGGGGCGAGCCAACATTTCGTATATTTCCGTACAAAACGCGGCGAACCGTTTACGTGATGAAAAAACAGTTGGCCCTCCTAGAAGTGTGACTAGCGGGTGGGAGAGGACAATTTTAAGCAATGGAGTACCCCATGGAGTACCAAAAATGTCCAGAGTGCCCCTAGAAATCATGTATTGGTCACATCAGATACTTTATCTTAGCTCTTCGGGTTTTTATCAACACAGTGAAGCATTTATATATACGTAGATACCTTTTCAGCTCTTCGATTCATTTCGGTAAAGACTTGTTTCCGTATCGCAAAGTGGCCTTGGACGTGAGGTGCCTCCTGGGAATGAAATTAAATCACTGGAATTGGTCAGTGTAAAATGCAGACTGAGGTTATAATGTAACTGTTGAAAAAGCTTAAACCCCTTAGAAATGCTAACCTTAGGCCTAAAACAATATTTAGGCTTAACTGTTAGCATTCCGATTCCAGTGATTTAATATCATTCCCAGGCACGTCACGTCCAAGGCCACTTTGAGTGGAAACAAGTCTTTACCATTCAATTCACTTGGCAGCCATCTTGAAATTTAAGGTGGGTGCGTAATGTATGGGGGCACATTTTGTCCTGGGCATGATAACAGCTACAATAACGGTACCTGTAGTAAGTGTACATGTAGTATTTCACGCATTGTCGAGTAAAATCGTCTGGCGTTAGCGTAAAATACTAAGTATGGCTAGGTGGCTTTGGTAGCTGAAGTATGTGTAGAGGAAGGTACTGCCACTGGAGGTTCTTACCCCCCCCCCCTCCCCCCCCCACTTTTGAAAAAGTGCTTGGCTGAACTTGATTCTGATTGTTCAATACACAGTAGACCTTTTTGCAGATACAGTGGCCATTTTGATTTCTATTGTTTAGAAAGTCATTATGGGATGCTCAGGGGATATAATTTGCCCCCTGGGCATCCATAATAGCTATTTGAAACAATAGAAATCAAAATGGCCCCTGTATCTGCAAAAAGGTCTATTGACCTGTCAGAATGAAATAAAAATGTTCATGGGTCTTTTGACTCGTACAGTGAAAGCCGCCTCAGAGATCCATGCTACTGTATTTGTTCACGAAAAAACCTATTACTTCCACAACAAATAATAATTATTATTGTTCGTTTAGCGATGGGTATATCTGTCAAATTTTTCTCATGACGGAAGTGCTCCAAATGTTCCCTTAGGGAACAGAAACGACCGAAAATCGGTCGGCGCCAACTAAAACACCAAATTTTGGGGTCTTTCTGCATGTACCGGAAAGCATTGTGTTTTGGGTCACTTGGGACTAGTCTTTATTTGGAGTTGTTTTGTTTTCTGTCTTTTGTTTTACGTAATCTGTGCTCCAGTACCTGCTGAAGGAACCAAATTTTGGCATTTTCAAGATCATTCCACTATATTCCGGTTTATTTGGGTGTCATTCCGCCTCATTCCAGCTTGTTCCAGTACATTCTGGTACCATTCTTGTTCATTTTCAATTCATTCCAGTGTTATTCGGTCTCATTCTGGCATATTCTGGTTTATTCCGGTATATTCCGTTCCGTTCCTGTGTTTGGTGATGCCCCATGAATATACAATTACATGACAAAAAAATTACAAGCACATCAATAAAAAGAATCGGTGGTTTGCTAAAGGAAAAAAAGTTACCTTTCGTTCTTCCATTTTATTGGATTGTACTTCTGGGAAATTCTAGGTACAATCAAGATGACGGAACACTCTTATCCAAGCTCTCTACATTCAAAATCCTGGTTGCATTTAGTCGTTAAACATCGTTCAAACTTCCCACTGGGACCAGCAGTTTTTAACGTTATTCAAACCAGGGGCCAACAGTTTTTAGTATTGTTCAAACTTCCTGATCCCAGGGCCATCATTATGTTCAAAGTTTGCTAAAATTCTCCAAGGGGGGGGGGGGGGGGATTGTACACAGACAACCAAAATCCCCAGTCGGTTTCTCATTTTACTACAGGCTTTTCCCTGGACTTGGAGAGTCTTCGTACTGTAGTAGAAGTTAATGGTCGCTAAAGGTGTTTTAAAAACAGCGCATTGAGAGTTTGAAGAGATAACTAGTTCTTGAGCATCGTGTTCATCCTCCTCGAGCGATAATATTCTGTCTTCAATAAATTTTCCAAGGTCATTGGCGTTTCCATTCCATAAAAACCTCTTTTTATGCGAGTTGTAGTCAAGAAACTGATCAAGTTCCGATAGATATTCATTTTGGGGTAGAATCGCTGGAGCTAAGCAAAGTTGATCGGAGCAATTTTCTACACGTCCGCACGCCATCTTCACCTTGCTAAATGGCAAGGTTGGTTCCGAAAAAAAAGAAAAAAAAAACATAACATTGATCGCTGAATAAACAGCTCATAATTATGGTGAGCGCCGCCCCTGGAGGCAAGTTAACATTACACCTTTGTCATGGATGCAAGATAACACTTAAGACCTATATTGCTAATGCCCATTCTTTTCAAAATGCCCGGATAAATGGTTGCTGAAAGATTTGTGAAACCATCCATTCTGCAAAAAGTTGAATCATAACAGTATGGGGCTGTTCCAGACTCCTCTACCACTTACGCCTCAATCAGCATGACATAATTTTTCCAGCTCTACTGACGGTAATGACAACTTGGCTAGAATTGCACTACTTGATTATCAGAAGGCATTTGACCATAATGATCATCACCTTCCAGCCTTTCGATTCTCTAATATACCAGTGGAAAATGTCGCGCTTACGCTAAAAAACTTAAAGGTGTCGAAAAGCACTGGCCTTGATAAGATTCCTGCCAAGGTCCTTAAAATCGCGTCTAGTATAATTGCTCCATCTTTGACTTTTATTTTTAATTTGTCACTTTCCTCTGGAATTTTTATTGATGACTGGAAAAATGCGCGTGTGTGCCCGGTCTATAAAGGCAATGACCGTTGTGATATGGGAAATTATAGACCCATTTCAATCCTTCCAATAATAAGAAAGAAGTTTTTCAACAGCTTTATCACTATTTGAAAGTTAATTCTGTTCTCTCTAAATTCCAGTCTGGTTTCCGCCCTCTCCACTCGACTGTCTCGGCGTTGATTCAAATGTGCGATGATTGGTCTGATAATATGGATAAGGGAAAATTGACAGGTGTAGTTTTTCTTGATATTCGACCCAGTTGATCATTCGATTTTACTAGAGAAAGTTAAGTTTTATGGAGTCGCTGATAGAGAATTGATGTGGTTCAAGTCTTATCTTACTGCCTGACAACAACAATGTTTAATAAATGGTTGCTTATCTTCTCAAAGTAACTTACTCTGTGGAGTTCCCCAAGGCTCTATTCTTGGCCCTCTCCTTTTCCTTATGTACATAAATGATTTACCAAATTGTTTAAAATTCACTACCCCCTGTTTATTTTCATCTGTTCTAAGCCCCGTTTGGGGTTGTAGAGGCAAGGATACACACTCAAGTGAAGA
>OX421446.1:9144821-9154821 GCA_949126865.1 Montipora capitata
ATTCCTCACCTTCAAAGCCTTTGTTCAACAGAAGCATAGAAGTTTCCCATAACATGGTGCCTCTCGGGGGTGCATGCGCACTGGAATTCCATGTATATCTGCTGGTAAAAAACTTGAGCCAGCTAGGCACCTGTACTACGTGTGTCTGAAAATGGGTGAGTAAATTTGGAACAAGTGCCACGTTTTCTGGTTCCCGTATCATTTCACCCGAGTCGTGCCAACAATTTTCCGTCTAGTGTAATTGGGCCTTAAAACTGTAAGTTCTACAAACCATAAATTTTCCCGTAGTACTACTCACTGTGGGTCATTAAGTAATGCTTTTGAATTAACTCTCTTTTTTTTCCCTCCAGTCATGCATTATCTATCAATGCATGCACCCTCTCCTTGCTTATAAAAAGACTCTGGCAATAACTTTGGATCACCCCTGGTCAAGACACAAAACAGGAGTGTCAAAACATCAGGTCTTTGAATTGTGACGTTTCAGCTACGTTCAAATTTCTTCAAAACAAAATAACATCAAACTATGTGAGCAATCCGTGACAAAATGTCTTGAGACACTCCACATTTTCAGTTAGGAAAGACACTTTTCTTTCATATTACAACAAATTCCCTCTTCATTAACAAAAACCCCCCTCCACCCCTTAGCAATGTTGTATAGCTCAAACTTCTTGGACAAAACCAACATTGATAATGGAAGAGGGAGGTCTGGGGGCCGGGAAGGGGTGCTGAAATGAGTCTGAATGGAAAACTGTGTGAAATGCATTGCAAACTAAAGTTTTGCACAGTAATAATATGATGAGAACCTATTCTTGACGCTCTTTCTGTAAATGGAGTTGCTCTGCCCTGTGCTTTGCCTGAATCTATCCAAGCATATGGCTGATCATTTCAGCATTAGGATCTTCTGAAGTTCAGTAATTTTTCATGGTCATAAAGGTGATTTAAATTTTTCTAATAACAAGAAAATCAATAGGTCTTGTAAAAATAGTTAATATGGTGAACAGATTGCCCCTAGAGTTTCACCAATTTTTCACTGAGCACTGCATTCATCCATGGTTAAGTGACAAGTATCTCACAAAGTCATGTGCCTTAGGTTCTGTACCTTTTAATGGACAGGTGCATCTTCTTGCTTAAGTTGGGATTGGCACTGTGTGAACTGTGCTTTAAACAACAACACCTAGCAATTTTCTGGTAATAATAAACAATAATTGGATGAATTTGTAGTGTTACTTTTAGAGGGAGTAAGGATGGCCCTGTGGTAACACTAGTGCTTCCCACCTCTGTGGACTCTGTTTGTATGTGTGGGCTGAGTTTCAGTCTATGTGTCAATCTTTCTCTGGGCAATCCAGTTTTCCTCCCTCTGCATAATCAACTCCCAGCTTATAATAAATTTCCATCTGGCTGTGGTGCTGTGCTGTGCTCCAAGGTGGTGCGTGGTTCAGGGGGCCAAGTGCCTAGCCAGCAGCACAACTCCTTCGGTCTGACATCATTGAGCTGTGCCCTTAACAATCCAGTCTCTAACTGCAAGACAGGGCAATTAGCAAGCCAGATATTATTATCATTATTATTATTATCATTATCATTATTATTATTATATATCATTATTATTATTATTATTATTATTATTATTATTATTATTATTATTAGAGGTTCGCGAACGCCGTTTCGTAGCAAGATAGAGCAATCATTAGACTGTAAAATACATGTAAATGTAGCTAGTGCGGATATTTGAGATACACGGTCTATATGTTTTTATACTCGGGGCGTTTTATGGACACTGGTTTAGCCGTCATTAGTATAATTCGATTGTATGATTTTAATATCTCTGCATCATGGAATTCGTAATTTTATAGAATTTTGAATTTTTTATTATCAATTATCTCTATTTCTTTTAATGTAAGTAAGTGAAATAAATAAAGTTGTTTATTATTATTATTATTATTATTATTATTATTATTATTATTATTATTATTATCATCATCATTACCACGAAGAATAAAAGTGAAGTGGAACTGCATGACCACTGCATCCCATCTACAACTTGGTTGTCCAGGATTCAAAAAACAAAGTTAGAGATGGTTTAATAAAAACTGTTTTAGAGAAATCTTGCCAGCAAAAAAACTGTTAAATGGAACCCACAGTAATATTATAATGATATTAATATTAATATCGGTACACAACCTCCTAATTAAGAAATCTGTAGGTTGTGTGCCCTTATAATACACTGATAGCCAATTAAGGGTGCCAAAAATGTTGAGGAAAACTTTGAACAGTTTTCGTGGTTTGAAATAATAACACCTGAAGGATCAAATTGATATGAAGGTGTTACAGCCATGTCATTCAATAATTTGTCTATTCAATCCATTGTCCGAACATGCTGATGGCCCATTCAACAAAAATCTAGCTACTGTTAATCTGGTTATTGCTATAAGTAATATTGGCAAGAATACCGGTATACACTTATTGCTTTAACCCTGACCTGTGGGAGTGAGACTTAAAAGAGGCTCAGTCAGGGTAAATTACAACAAGCTAGTCATGGCCTAAAAAGTAGCGACAGCACTTCAAGTGAAATCGCGACAAACAACATCCTTTCTTTAAATTTCTGACAGCAACGTGAAGCCATGGTGAAACATTGACAAATTAGCACCAACATGAGCCTTTTTAAAATTCAGACAAGCAACAAGGGACCCCCCCCCTCCCCTGAGAGGGCCTCTTAAAAGGTTCTACTCCGTCTAACGCCAGACGATTTTACTTATAAACTGGGGGTGTTCGAGGTGTCAATGGGTTAAGCAGTAAAAACTGTAAATGTCCCCTCTGTTAAAATCATTCCAAACCTGATTTTGTAAAAAGTGTCATCTTTGTCATACAATCATGTACATTTATATAACATGTGCATCAAAGCCTGCGTCAGTCAACTCTCATCATTCTGAGCATCCACCTGCTGCGTAAGATATAAGGTGAGTTTTTTGTCATGAAATCATACAACTATATGCCCTGGTAAATTGTTCAACAACAACAACATGCACTTTATTTTATTTCTTTCTTATTTTATTTCTTAGGTAGGAAACACAACCATTGCAGTTTTAATGTTAAATAGCCCTTTTTTCATTTGCATTACAACGTTATCTAACATGGATGCAAGGCAATATATATAGACATCTTTACAGTTGTGTGCAACTGTAAGAATTTACATGAGAAAAGCAGTGAGGTTTCTATCAAAATAAGGTCAACTCCAACCTCACTTTCATTCATAGGCCAGGAAACTAAGCACAACTGCAAAATGGACTATTTCAGGTTAAAACTATGAAATAGCTGGAAATTGCCTTGCATCCACGATAGATTACATTGTAATGCAAATGAGAAAAAACTATAACCATGAAAAAGCTATTGACCATTTTGCTTAGTCACCTGGCCTATGAATGAAAGTGAGGCTGGATTTGACCTTGTTTTGAAAGAAACCTTACTGCTTTTCTCATGCAAATTCCAAGCAATTACCATGAGAACAAAATCATTAACAAGAAAAGCAGGGAGGTCAGATATCATAACATGGTCAACTCCAGCTTCAGTTTCATGTAAAGGCCAGGTAACTAAGCACATACAATGAGATACAATGAGAAACAATGATTTTGCTAGTAGTCTTTCCCCAACTGGTCTTCTCAGGACTAATTTTACAATATTTTGTGGGGAACTTTAGCCAGACTGCTTGTTACGCAGTTTACAATTAATTTTTATGGAGGTGAAAGATACAATTAAGGTTTAAAAGGCTAATGCAATGCAATGGTTTGCTTCCTCTTAGCATGGCCAGACTGCTTGTGAGGTCACATGTCAACATATCATACATGCCAACTCTCCCGGATTATCCGGGATCAGTCTCCCGGATACGGAACAAATCTCCCGGTCTCCCATACAGGTCATTAAATCTCCCGGATAAAAACGCCTCTGAACCTTTCACAGCCGTTTCTCCACTCTAGACTCAAATTGCATCCCCAAGTTTAAAAAAGATCGATCTTTTCAAACTTGCTTCATTGTTTCTTAATGCATTTCTTCATCTCTGAGTTTCAAACACACGTTAATAGAACCAAACAAAACGACTTCCTTTAGCCATCATAGCCATATAACCGATTGTTTGATTGGATCTCCGATTAACCAATAAAAATTCTTGACATAAGTACCCTGTTTTCCCGCAAATTCACAATGGTGGTAGAATATTCTTGTATTCTGAAGGAGCTGCTGGGGGATGGGTGGGTGCATTTAGGGATGGGGGGGGGGAGAGGAGGGGAGGGGGAGTGGGTAGGTTGATTGAGGGGGGAGGGGTGGGGAGACCGGATGGAAAAAATCTCCAGATTTTAGATCTCCATAGGTTGGCATCTCTGACATATATTGTGTCACCATTGTGTAAACCATTTAAAGGCTTTATGCTATGACACCTGTGGTTGAGGAAAAGGAGAAAATATGATTTGCCTTGAAACAATAATTTAAAAAAGAAAGCAATAACATTATTTAGACATTCTTTTCTCTACATATTTTTTAACAGGCTTGGGCCCCAAAGAAGCAGAGACCAATTATGAATAAGTATGAATTTAGTGAGGAGCAGTTGAAGGAAGTACTGGGCAAAATTGTATGTCATAGGGCTGCCGATGGGAAGCAAAAATTAGGAACCTCACCGGCAGGAATGCATGTTAATGGACGTCGTCAACAGATTGCTGGTCATGCGATATGAATTTAGCCCAATATATAGCTGATTGGGTGCTGAAGGAAAGTTGCCTTGCATTTGTGAGTTCAAACACTGGTTTTTCATACTACTTACAGTAATTAAGCCTAATAATATTCTATTATAGCTTAGTCTCTGTCTTTCATGCCTTAATTTGTTTATTTTGATAATTAAATAACAATGAAACTAAAGTTGCTATTCTAATAATGAACCCACCTGTCCACTACGTGGATGATGATGGTGATGACAATAAGAATAAACAAAATGCAAACTAGTTAATTACTCTGTACTTGCACACAGCAAGAATGCATATACACTAATTTAATTCTGGTTTTGAAGAAGAATTAATCAGTGTCTTGATTTCATGTTATGAATAAAGCTGATTTACAAGACTTAATTATGGTTTTCCTTTCTCTGGATACATTGTTACAAGTTACTGTGCTTTAACTTCATTTTCATTTGTAGACTGAGAGGTTCCTTCGAAGGAACCTTCCAGAAAGGGCATAATTGGCACCCATATCTTGTATCCTCATATCATTATTGAGGGTAATACCACAGGTGGCCCACGCTCGATATATGTGCATACCCACCAACTCTCCCGGTTTTCCCGGGAGTCTCCAAGTTTTTCATCAAATCTCCCGGTCTCCTGGTTAGAGCACCAAATATCCCGGGACATACCTACAGTGGCCATTTTCAACATTAATTTTGTTCATTAATTTGTTATCTTCCGAGATGTCAAAAAGGAAAATAAAACAAGAACTGGATACTAGTGCTCTCATTTGAGCTGTTCTGGTTCGGAAAACGTAAAACGGAGCAATCAAATTGATATAGGCTATATTTAACAAGTACCGTAATTGGTCAGAAATCAGCCAATCAAATTGCACAATACATGGTAGAAAGTTGGCGCGGTTATGGGAACAATAGCAATTGCTGTTCTAACAGAGAAACGTCGGGAACATTCAGAAGGGCTTTGGGTGATTTTTGGAGAGTGTTCAGATATTGTCGAAGATGATATTCTTACAATGCAAAGATTTTTAGATGTCTCCAGATTTTTATACTCTGGGGGTTGGCTGGTATGTATGTGTATCTGTACTATATAGCCTGTGAACAGGTGCACTCCCTCATCACCAGACTGCACTCGGCTCATCCCACTCGCCCTAGACTACACTCGGCTAACTCGCCCTAAACCCAAGCGGGAGCCTGTTCGCAGGCTAGCACTATACTGTGCAAGAGTAGAAATAATCATAAGGATTAAATTTGCGTGAAGAAAATGGTTGTTCTCAAAATTGAAAAAAATATTTACGATTTAAAATAAAAAATAGCTTGCCTTGCTTCAGTCTTGTGTTTCTTTGTTTCTGGTACAATTTCTGGGTCGATTAGTAGCGATTTAGGTGATTTTTGGTTCCTCTTAGCTTTTTTCCCTCTAGCTCTATATTTATAGAGGGAAAAGAAGAGGAACCAAAAATTGCCTAAATCGTGACTCTTAATCGACCCAGAAGCTGTACCAGAGACAAAGAAACACAAGACTGAAGTAAGGAATTAGCTATTTTTAATTTGAAATTGTAAATATATTTTTTTGAATTTTGATAAAATTACTCTGTTTTCCCCATACAAATCCTTATATTTCTACTCTTGCAGAAATTATATAGTACGGTACAGATACACATATATCAATCTCAGCTACCTGTGGTAATACTCAGGCTAGCTATATAGAGTTTGAATGTTGTAAGTTGTCACCATCGGATTGAGCAAGGAATTAGCCACTACTAAAAATACCAATGATGTTAATACTCTTTGTTTGCCCTTTCAAAATTTTGCATAAGCATTCTTTTTTATTTTCTCTTAGGACCATTGTAAGTCCCAAGAGAAACTGGGGACAAAGCTTATGCAAAATTTTGGAGGGGAAACAAAGAGTATTATGGTATTTTTGATAGTAGATAATATGAGATTGAGCCATAGGGGGTGTCTTGAAAACGAAGACCCTAAGACCCCAAGAACTTGAAAAAAGTAACCCAAAACCCTCAGTTTGGCTAACCCTAAGCCTAAAGTTGGTCTAAGAGTGTCACAGGGCCAATATATACATCCGACGGGAAATGATGATGTCCAGCAACATGTGGTGCGTGGTTACTCAGTTAAATTTGGCGGATCACCCAGCTTTCACTTTGAAACAAGTTGCAGCGAACCCCGGGGGGTGTACTTTCTACAAATGGGCTAACGAGGATGTGCCGCTGGATGGGGTACTTGCATTTTCGCGACTGGATTGACTATAATGGGGTTGCATTTTCAAGAGTTTTACCAATGTGCGAGCCAGTGAGCCAAGGGACGAGCCATGCGAGCCATGGCTGCGAGCCATGCGAGCCATGGCTGCGAGCCATGCGGGCCAAGAAGCGAGCCATGCGAGTCATGGCTGCGAGCCATGCGAGCCATGCGAGCCATGACTGCGAGTCAGCATGCGAGTCACACAGTTATTGAAAGCCAACCGTTTTAAAATGGGTGCTTAGACTTAATAACTGTTTATCAGCGCTATTTGAAATGGGTGCTTAGACTTAAATGCGAAATTCGCATGGCTCGCATGGCTCGCTGGCTCGCAGATTGTCATTACCCCATTTTCAACAGAGTTCTGGACAGAGTTACTAGAATGGGGTCGCAAATTGTCGGGATTTTGCGGGTAAGAAAATTCTTGCTAGTAGGATTTAAAAAATGGAAAGATTCACGGTAAAAAAAAAGTTCTTACAGAAAGAACTGTAGCGCTGTCAATTTAATATGTATATACTAGTCGCATTTCATTCCATCTTTAAATTACAATTAAAAGGCTATATGTATATAAGGTTAATGCATAAACAGAAAGTGACTAAGTTGGGGTCGCAAAAACTTCATTTTCCCAAAAGCGACGAAGACCAGGGGTCTATAGTTGGCCATAAAATAGACTATGAAGGGGAAGGGGTTCTGAGAGGGCAGCGGCACATACCAAGCGAAAATTGACCCAAGCACCCCCCCCCCCCTCCCTGGTAGCAAACGAAGGAATTGCTTGAGGTAACTCAAAAAACCAACTATAGGCCTAGTGTTAGCCAAATTGAGGGTTTGGGGTTACTTTTTTTGAGTTTTTTGGGGTCTTAGGGTCTTAGTTTTCAAGACATGAGGCCATTGGAGAACAACTTTTCAATAGTATGTTCTAAACAGTCACTTGTTAACCATACATAATAATTATTCTCACTCTAAAATCCACCTTATGGTCAAATTTAATAGCTATTAAAAGATAACGCTTGGAGTTCTGATACACCACACATTTCAGATTGGAGACTCGTAACACAGTACATTAATTTTGCTTTGTGTTTGTAGTCAAATCTGATGGTCTCATAATTGTCCTCTTTATGACCCAAAAAGCGAGGAATTCGGACACCATAGGTTTTGAACTGGAGACTCGTATTCTCCTCAATTTTCTACTAGTAGTATATTTTTTTGGAAGCTTGGTTGACACATGCATGTCAGCCAGTGTGTGCACGTGCGCAGTGAAGAGAGTACTCTGCTTCAACCAATGTGGCCCATGTTTGATTCCCATGCAGACTCAACACGCTACATAGATGGGGTGAAAATCTGCCCTGAGAGGTGTTTACCTTCCCCCTTCCTGAGGTGTGGTTGCATTTGATTTTTGCATACAGACCCATCATTGAAAAGTTCAAAGTACTTATTATTACCTTTTAAATGGACCTTGAAAAGCAGCTGTTGACGCTGCCGAAGAAATTTTCAGTGTCACTAAAAAGCGCTGATGTCCCACTAACACAGTATGGCATCCAGCCGGGATGAGATGAAGAAGTCTGGGCAAATGGATAGCCCCACCTATGCAATTCTTTTAATTTAAGTGGTTCCTGCCAAAATCATACTCTAAACAATATTACATAACAACGGATCACAAGAATGAAGAACCACAAAAGAGCTAAAACAAACCACGAAATAATCAACTGCAGTTGAAACAAGGAAAGTATTGTTAACCTTAAAAGAAATTGCGCGTTACGTCCAGGCCCGGGTTGTTCGAAGCATGGTTATCGCTAACCGGCGTTAAATACCATGGAAACCTATAGGTTTTGATACCTCTTAACCAACGGTTAGCGCTAACCAGGATTCGAGCAACCGGCCCCAGCTGTCTCTCAGGTGATGTATTAAAACAGCACGTACTCATTAAACTGCGGTTTGACTCTCAGTTTGGGACAGAACATTCAAAGCCAGACCAACATTCTTCAAATTATTGCAAGCAAGTGTACCGATTCATGAAATAATTTCCTTAAAAAATCCTCCGCGGAAATGGCTGATTACTGGGGTGTGACATCGTGACGTTTTAATACGTCACACAGGGGAAGATAATTTTCATTCCAGACTTCCATAAAACCCTCTTCAAATTGACTGAAAGGTATTTCAGTCAACGCAGAACTCTTGGACGTTTTTAGTGCAATTAGCTGCAAGAAAAGAAAAAAATGGCTTCTCGACCCAAAGGTTTTGGACTTACCGCCGAATTGCAACGAAAGGTAAAATGGTGTAATAATTTAGGGCAATACATTTATCGATTTTTGCGATCAGAGTTCGATGAACGTGCATTTTTTCGCTATTTTCGTTAGACCAAAGCGTAGACATGACCATTAATAACATTACTAATGATTGATTGCCAGGCAATTTAGCAGTCCTTAGAGAATTGTCCAGCCAGAAGCTATTCGTTTTCTTCTTTTGATGGTCATTTCGACGACTTGATCGACTGAAATTCATAGGCAAGACCTATTCAACTTGCGTCTTTGCTCGATTAAACATTGGAGGGTGCGGTTTGAGTGATCATACGTAAGCTTATTACAGTATATATTTACAGTTTCAGTTGTCGATATCTCCGTCGAGTGTTCCGACGAAAAACAAGGGAAAATAAAACAGTGGACAAAACGAGATGACAGTCAGTCTGGTTGACTGTGTGATCGATTGCATTGTTTAATTTAAACAATTTAAGTTTTAATAGTCGCTGTAGGACATCAGATATTTTGTTTTGTTTTGGTCGAGACAAAATATTTCGTTTTACCGTTTATTGATCTTCAAATAATTTTCTTTGATTTTAAACATGTCGCATGTCGAAATCTTAAGGAAAGCTGCTTTCAGAATATAAGCTTAGTGCAGTGACGATATCTCAAAGATAAATTGTAGCCGGTGTGCATACGATTTTTGAATATTTTCGTCGGCAAACGTGAGGGACATCCCTGGGATCTTTTGCCAAGAATTCGATATTTCGATAAACCAAATATGGTGGTAACGTTGTTCGCG
>OX421446.1:9159821-9162321 GCA_949126865.1 Montipora capitata
CCAAATACGACCCGGAGTTGGAGACCGAAATAAGGCAGTGGATCAATGAGGTGCTTGGTGGACAGGTCCTAAAACCCCAAGCGGATCAAAAAGACTTCTACGAATCCCTGAAGAGTGGAGAAATCCTTGTCGAGTAAGATGATACTTTAAGGACTGTAAGATCTGCCATAGCAGGCGGCTGCCTACAATACGAATTTTAAACCGCATTCAAAAACTCGTTAATACATCGATAAAACGCCATGTGCACGAGCTTTAAACCCCATAAAACAGTCCTAACTAGAATTCTCTATATAAAGAATAGTCAAAAGACCTGGCTTGTTTTATCTCGCATGTTGCGTTTCATGCGGAAAGTGCAGACGAAAGGAGAGATTTTTGACAACGGTTTCAAAAGTCGGGACCTCTAAAAAGGCATCGCTTTAACTACCGTCCAGTTTTTGGGTAGAAAGGCAAGAAGGGAAAATTGTCTTCTATTTTGTTTACTGCAGTCTTGCGAATGCACTGGGTGGAAAGTACAAGAAGAACAGCAGCAAGATGGCGTTTAAAATGGTGAGTACATATTGCAGTATTTGTTGATAACCTCCAATTTTTTGATGCAGGGGAGGATACAGGATTTTTCTTAGAAGGGGGTGCACCCCGAAGAAATGACTTAATTGACGTGTGACGTAAACAGATTTTCAAAGCGAACAACGAAGATGAAGACTTAATTTTGCGCAATACTGCTTATTTTAGAAAGCTGCAGGTTATCTCGGGAGGGGGTGCGCACTCCCTGCACCCCTCCCCTAGATCCGCCCCTGTGATGGCAGCTTTTCCCAGTGATTAGCGCCCCGTTTACACGAGCAAGTTTTCCTTGACAAGAAAGGAGCAATTTTCCTTGTCAAGGAAAAGTTGTCAAGGATGAAATTTGTTCGTGTAAACGGACGACAAGAAAATTGGTTCCCACGTTTATGCCGATTGCGTGTCAAAATATACAAAGTGGTGCCTAATACGAAAGCAAGTTGGTCTGGAACGAGCTTCGACGAGCTACGTAGGTACTAGAACATTTTTCACGTACTCTCCGAATAACAATTATTGCGGGCACAGGCTAATCTTGTCAAGGAAACGAGAAAAACGTGTTCATCGTCTACACGAGCAATTATTCCTTGATAAGGAAAAGTTGTTGATCATTTACAGGAGCAATGATAATAGTCAAGGAAACTTGAGTTATTAAGGAAAGCTTGCCGTTTGTCTAAACGGCAAACGGTTTCGCTCTTGGCGAGGGTAAGGGTTAAAATACAAAAAGTAAGTAAAATTTCTGGTTTTGGACCAGTGATCCGAGGCAAATAGACCCTCTCCCCAGAGGAAAGTGTTTTTTGTTGTTTTGATCTTGTAGCTTCTTTAGTCTCGTTCTCTTCGTTTTGTTTTAAGCTGTTTTGAATGTTTCAGATGGAGAACATTGGACACTTTTTGAACTTCTGTGATGAGTTAGGTGTACCAAAAACTGACGTGTTCCAGACAGTCGACCTATACGAAAATCAGAATTTGCCTGCGGTAAGTGGCAATAGTCCACTTGGGAAATAAATTGAATACAGTAAACACCCGCATGTACGAACCTCGATTTTTCCAAGTTAGGCCAACTAGGTTCTTATGAAAATGGTATTTACAGTAGTTTTAGGCAATGCAGGTTCTTTAAATTGATTCTTATTTCCACAAAATATGTCTACTCTGTGATATGGTATGACTGATTTCCTTTGATCAGGACGCTGATTCCTTTATATTTTATAACCTTGAAAAAGAAGTATTGAACAAGATCTCACCTACAGTTTAAAGTGCAATTTGTTCTAGTCACCTGTTTAATTTTTTAGGCTAACCTGGTTCTTGTGTAAGGGGGTCTAAAATGAAGTTTTTAGCCCAACAGGTTCTTAAATTCTTGTTTCTTATATGCGGGTGCTTACTGTAATGACACTTGTTTGTCCTCGTGCGTTACAGGCTCTAATTATTGTTCGCAGTGTAAGAGTTAAAACATAGGCGTCTGGCTGTAAAGCCGAGCTCCCAAAACTGTGACATCACATTTTTTTATGGCTGTTGATCATCCAATCAAAGCTGGCCGAAGCTGACCTTTTCTGGGCTTTCATTTGAATTTTTCTTGAAGAGAAAGTTCTGGGTTGCAGCTGGTTTAGATTTCATGGTGGAGGTTATATCAACATTTCGGGGTGACTGAGTAGTTTTGTCATTGTAACAATTCCAACACTCTGCCACTGGGTCAAGTGTTGTGTAATTTGAGCAAAGGTTCAGTTTGGAGCCGATTTGCCCACGTCATCACCGGTCGACACAAAAGAAAAGAGTTCCATTCCCACAGGCATGTGTTGGAGCCACTAGCTTTGGCCACCTTGACGTCAAATGTACACGTTCTAATATCACCCTCAGCACGACGTTCCAATTAAAAATAACTTTCATTGTCTGTGAACAGTTGGTGACAATAGTTCGAAATAGTCTATGAAGGCTGTGAAAATAGATTGGTATT
>OX421446.1:9167321-9204821 GCA_949126865.1 Montipora capitata
ATCGTTTGCGATCGTCTGCGATTATATGGATCTGCGATCTGCGATCTGCGATCCGCGATCGTCTGCGATCATATGGAAACCAGCCTTTAGGGAACTCACTAGGTGTGTTATAAGAACACAACTTATTTTAGTGTGACTTCCGTGGCTCAGACCCCAGCTGTTCAAACGATGGATACTGCTATCCGCCGGATAAATCACTATTCACTGGATAACTCAATTGGTTTTGCTAGTGTTTATCCGCTGGATAGTGATTTATCCGGTGGATAGCGCTATCCATCGTTTGAACAACCGGGGCCAGGTCTCTGAGGTTTTCATTCGGATATATCTGCAAATTGCCATCGTCACTTCATCACGGTCAAACTGCTCAGTTATCCATTGGTGTTTTTCACCGTTGACTGCAGAGGCGAGTTATTTGATGTCTTGGTCCAATCCGTAGTATCTTGAAGGCTCTAAAAGGTGGGCTGCATCACGTTTCACCTCGCTGGCCACCCTAGGCCTTTGAAAATTACTGGGAGAAATCTGAAATCTTGTGAGTTTTGGCGAGAGGTCCAACGTTCCTTGTATTACTCAGCCATGAAAACATTACCATTAAGTGTTGTCAAGAAGACAGTAAAGCGACCGGTATTCCACCGCACATGATCAGAAGTCAGTGTAAATTAGCTTAGGATGGCTAAGTGTTCACTATAGGAAAAAAAAGTCAATGCAGTTGTCTTACTAGACTCAAAAGAAGGCCTTTGACACGGTCAATCACGAAATCCTTTTATCTAAATTAAGCAATTATGGCATATGCGATAACGTGCACTCTTGGTTTGAGTCATACTTGGACAACCGCATGCAGAGATGCTCAGTTAATGAGTCGCTCTCTAGGAGTAGCCCGTGTCTTGACCTACTCTAACCATGACGCTGATGTCAATAATTTCTTTGAACTCCTAGGGAACCCTAGCCTCTCAAAGGCAAATTGAAAGAGTAACAATGATATTTAAGTCCTTACTGGGACTAGTGCCCTTAGTATCTGAGCTCGAAATTTGTCCATCCATTCTGGTTATTGTTTGAGAGACTCTGTGAATAAGGTAAATGTGTCGAAAGCGCACACAAACTACCACAAAAACAGCTTTAGCTGTAGTGGCGCAGTTTTGTAGAACAGTTTGCCTTTGGAACTAAGAAAGCAGAGTCCCTCAATCAATTCAAACGACTGATTAACGAAGCTATCTAAGCCATTACTTTACACACGGCATTCATGGAAAGCAGCTTTTATTTTATGATATTGGATAGGATAGTTAAATACTTGGTTTATCATTATTAATTGTACATATGGTTTTTATATTGTTGCGGTTGAATTGTACCTTGGCTAAAAAAAGATTATTATTATTATTATTATTATCATCATCATCATTATTATTATTATTATTATTATTATTATTATTATTATTATTACATTATTATGTTCCCTCGTGTAAAAAGCAGCATTTTCCCGATTCGATATCTGCTCATTTAACTTTCTCGTCTGAGCTACTTGAATGCTTTTTCATAGTAACCGTCGGTTAACGCGTATGTCATCTTCGAGGGTTTTGTGAATGAAGTCTTTTCCATCTTTGGCATATTTTGAAGGCATTCGATCTAGCAGAGCATTGATCCAAAATCTGGCATTGTTTTCAAGATCAGCTTCGCTGTCCAGCTGAAAGACATTGAGTAGAGTTTTAGTTGTTCTTCATGATCTTGAAAATATGAGACATTTGAAATGCAAAAAGAAGCCTGTAAAGATTTTTGAGCATCGCAGTCATGAACGTTACTTAAACAGAGACGAAAGCAAAACATGATGACCACATTGTAGCGTTCACCACTGCGAAAATTTTCAATCTCCAATTTATTAACACCGCAGTTCAGATATGTGTGTCTTTTCATAGATGCCTCCTATCGGAACAATTCACGTTAGTCAAGATGTATTTAAAATAAGTTAAGCTCTGAAACTGAACTGATCATTATCTAAAGTAAAACCGCCCGATAAACAGAAGCTCTTTCAAAACAGGGAAAGAAGGGGGGCTGCGGCCCTCTCACCCCCCCCCCCCCCCCGTTCCTGAATTCGCCCCTATACACGAGCAAGTTTTATGTGACAATTTTTCTTTGCTAGTGTAGACGAGGAAACTTTGACCAATTTTCATGCGACAAATGTATTTGTGAAAAGCTGGCGTGTCAGAGCTTTTATGTGACAAATAAACGTTGTCAAATACGAAAAAAATGCTCGTGTAGACGACTCGTCACAAAATGTGGTCACCGCCATTGGAGAACGACCAGGCAATCACGCCTTGTTTCTACTTATCTCCGCTGACCCACTTAATTGCGAGTTGTCAACAATACTATTTATTGTGCTATCTACACGATCAATTGCATTTGCCACATAAAATTGTCACATAAAAGTTGCTCGTGTGGACAGGGCTTTACTCTCGGATATAACTTAGAATACAGACCAGAACAGCGTTAATTCCCTACTCTTTGCTAGCCCCCACAAGCCGGTTATGATTATCGACGGTTAGCGAGACGGGGCCTTTACCGAGAAAACTAGAAAGTCTAACCATTTGCAGATGTCATTTCAAATCTTCTTTTAAAGCGTTCGTTCCCATCCAGTTATATGTGATAGTTCGCCAGTATTCAATTAGTATTGTACGTCAACGTTGTATAAAATTCGCCACGTTAGAAAATTCCTCTTGAATCCTGAGTTAACGGATTCGAAACGATGGTTCATGCATTACTGATTCCACATTTGGATTACTGCAACTCTCTTCTCTTTGGCATTCCTAAATACCAAACTGATTGTCTGCAGAAAGTCCTTAACGCAGACCGATTAATTTTGGGATACCTAAATTTGATCTGCCTTATCTGACCTACATTGGCTTCCAGTTGCTTATCGTGTTAAGTTGAAACTCCTGTTTTTAGTCTACAAAGATGTTAATAATCAAGCCCCAGAACATTTTAAAGAACTGCTGCTACCCCATTCCATTTCAGCTTATCGCCTACGATCTTGCGACCGGGGAATTCTTACTGTGCCGAAACTTATCATATGAACGTTGGTGATCTGGCCTTTGCGCATTCTGGATCATTACTCTGAAACAAACTGCCTCTCGAACTTCGATCCAGTCCGAATGTTATTATTTTAAAATCAAACTTAAAGGCAGACCTTTTTAAGTTAGCATATAGTATGTGATTATTTTAAATTATTTATTTCGGGATATACTGATTTTAATTACGTATTATAAAGCGCCTTAGAATATTTTATAATTTTGGCGCTATATACATTTAATTTCTTATAAAAAAATCCATAATAGAGCGATTTTCAATCGACTGTCGTAAAACCAAAACCAAAGTAATTACTTTGGCCTATCAAAAAGGACGGAGACAATCCAGTAAACCAATCAAAACTCGAAGTAATGACACCTAGCCGCGCTAAGCGCGGGAAATTGTGCACGCGCAAGCCACGATTGGTTTTGGTTTCACTTATGATTGGTTGAAAAAATGGCGCGAGAACTTTGAACCAATCACTGAGTGAAGAAATGCAAAACCAAAGCAATTAGCTAATTACTTTCGACACTCAATTGAAAACCGCTCTATGCATCTGTACGTTTTTCCTGGGGGTGTTGATACGAGAGCGCTTTTTTCTTCGAGTAGCCGAGATATCTATAACCTCAACCAAATCAAATGCCATACCTCCTTTTTGTGACCAATAGAAGCCAGGACCAAGGAACCAACTACTACTAAGAGAATTGCCAAAGGGCCGAATATGGTCTAAAAATGAAACAGAGGAAAGACGTGAGAATGACACGGGAGGAGAAGAAAGTCGAACCGATGATTGCTGACCCCGAATCAGCAATGGCTTCAACTGAATAAACGAAGCTTCTAACACCGAGCTGTTTATTATTTTGGCGTGTAGTATCGCGAAGACTTTTCCGGGAAGGAAAAGTCGTAAGCGAAGCATTACTGATGCAGTCCTAACACGGAGCTTGTTTGAGTTTTTAATTAATTAGCAACTATTCATCGAAGTGGAGGTAAATATCCACCACTAGCCACCGACAAACAGGAAAGGGAAGGAACTTTATTTAAGTGTCTAGTCGTTCTAGCGCTGGAGCGCTAATTGGGGACACTGTAAACTGAAATCAATAAATCAACACGAATCAAATGTTGGTTTTTAAGGAGAGGGGAAAACCGGAGTACCCGGAGAAAAACCTCTCGGTGTAGAGTAAAGAACCAACAAACTCTACCCACATTTGACGCTGATTCTTGGGAACAGAACCCGGGTCACGTTGGTGGTAGGCGAGTGGTCACACCACTGAGAGTTGTTTTAGTATATACTAAAACAGTGAGATAGTATAGCACAAAAAGATGATTTTAACTCACTTATTCCTCCACGCTGCAAAGATTATAACATTTCTGGGCGTAAATTCCGCGCGAATTGCTCGTAGGTGAACAGTTAACAATTATCCTGCGAAACTTCGCGCGCAAAAAGCACAATTTTCCACGTTTATTGGAAAAAAATCTGGAAAACTACCATTTTTCTCCGCGACACACAAAATTACGTATATCGTAGGATATCTGTTGAGCGCACTATGACCAAATTTGGACATTAGAGCCGTTTATACGAGAGAAAATAAGCCGCGGCTTACATAAGACGCAAACACCCCGTTTAAATGGTACAAAATCGACGTTTACGGCTTACTCCATCCGCAGCCAGCTCAAGCCGCGGCTTATCCTGGGAGTGGAAGTGTTCGTATAAATGTACTCAAGGGTTGCCCGCGGCTTGCTGAAGCCGTGAAAGGCTCTTGCGTATGCACTTGTTTTGTTATTATAGCCCAGACTTCCTTTTTGCTCCCGTCCATTCGCCTGAGAAAAATGGTGAGCGCGAGCAACGAATCACGAATTACTAAAGAAAAAGATTCAGCGAATGTGGGGTGCCCCGGAAGAGAAACAACTTCTCACTCTTTGTAGTGGTATTGAAATTGCTAAGAAGTCAACGCATTGCTGTTCAGGGAACAATGTCACGCCAATTTGATCTTGACTGTTGTGTTCCGCAAGATTCATGTTTGGGACCTTTGTTATTCGTTATAAATGCATCGAACCTCTTTAAAATTGTTGAAAAACATCTCCCAACTACGCATTGTTTCGCCGATGATACATATACTTTACCTTAGTTTTAAACCTGATGACACTACCTGTCAGAATGACGCTATCAACGCCATGAATAAATGAGTTGATGAGTTAAGAAATTGGATGATAACGGATAAATTGATGATTAATGATGATAAAACAGAATTTTTGTTAATAGGAACTAGACAGCAACTAGCTAAGATTAATACTGCGTGCAGTATTACTGTTGGTGAATATGACATCGATCCAAGTTTGTGTGTAAGAAATCTTGGTGTGTGGTTTGATAGTCGTTTGAGTATGTCATCACATGTTACTAAACTTTGTAATTCATCTTTCTATCATTTACATAATATTAGGTGCATTAGAAAGTACCTATCCCGAGATCATTTATTGGCACTCATTCATGCATTTATCTTCTGTATGGTTTGCCCAAGTCACAGATTGTCAAATTACAACGTATTCAGAATGCAGCAGCAAGAATTGCTATGAACATTGGCAAGTATTCTCATGTTACACAAGCACTTCATGATCTTCACTGGCTGCCAGGTCGCGCTCGTATTCATTTTAAGATATTAATCTTAGTTTTTAATTAAGGCTATTCACGGACTTGCACCACCATATATTAGTAATTTAATTACTGTTAAGCCTAAGCCCTCTTATAATCTAAGATCAAATAGTAGTCTTCTACTGAAGCCGCCTAAGGAGAAAATGCTTTCTCGCCTGCTGAGTTGCGTGACATTCAATCACTATGTAGTTTTAAACGAAAACTTAAGACCCACCTTTTTCGGGCAGGCTAGAACCTTTTTCTTATTTATTAATTAATTTATTTTATTAATTAATTCTTATTCAATTGGTTTCAATTGTACCACCATCAGTCATTTGGATAAGGTTTTAAAGTGAATTACTGTAAAGCGCTACTGATCATTCTTATGTAAATAGCGCTATATAAGTATTTTATTGTTATTATTATTATTATTATTATTATTATTATTATTATTATTATTATTATTATTATTAAGCAACTTCATAATTGCGTCACTTCAGCCAGTGTAAGTTCTGCAGCACACCGCAAATGTTCGTTTACGACTTCACTGGATCGATACTGGATTAAGTGTAAAACTTAAGTTTAATAATTTTTCTTCGCTTGTTTGCTTGCTCGAGCCATTTGTTTTGTAATATCGCAAATCTTGCCTCACAATCAATTACCCCAAAACGAGGCATCAAAAGAAATTACGTCATCATTGGACCAGTTGGCCGCGAGCTTAGCCTCGAACCATTTATACAAGCATTTCGCGTCTTACGTAAGCCGCACTCGTATAAATGGCCCAGTTCGCGTCTTATGTAAGCCGCGTCCAGTGTAAGCTGCGGCTTATTTTCCCTCGTATAAACGGCCCTATTGTCACAATGTGTCGGAATAATAATTAACAAATATTCCATGAGCGCGCGTTGGATATGAGAAAAGAAAATCAGTTGGGAAAAAAGTCTGGAAGTAACCTTGAGTTCTCTTGTCCCAGTTCCTGGGTGGTAGACGTCTCTATTTTAGTATGAGGTCCTGTTGGCACTCAGTGTGGCGCTAGGCACAGTAATCCCCGCGAATACTTTGCGATGTTAATCAAAATCATAAAATAAACAGCGGCTACAAACGTAATGATAAAGAGCATCTTACTTTTGACTCGACGTTTCGAATGCTACAACATACATCTTCAAAAGTGACGTTGTAGCATACGAAACGTCTAATCAAAAGTAAAATGCACTTTATCATTATGTTTGTAGACGCTGTTTGTTTTATATTTTTGATTAAGATGAAATGGCCAAAAAGCAAGAATATTTGCGCTGCTACTACCCTCAGACAAGGAGACTGTACAACTTCTTTAAAGGGGAACTGAAGCCAAAAATCAAGTTAATGTCATATGAAAGACTACGTAGTAAAAAACAAGATTCGCTACATTATTTGTGCCAATTGCTTTTTACTTAAGAGAAATACGAGTTTGAAGTTGCCATTTTCACCCGTTTTAGCCGCTGAAACCGTGGGCGTCAATTACGGGTCAGCAGTTTCTAATACAGAGTTGTGACGTATGATATGGGGAAGATCAGGGACGGAAATAAACATACCAAGCTTGTAATTTTGTGGCGTTTATCGAGGTATTTATTTTATTATGAGCGGAGTGGAGCCTTTTCAATTCGAGCCAACGTATCCCCCAGGGGAAGAACCCATTCAATCGGATGATGACGAAGGTGAGGATTCCCCAGAAGCGTGCACATCAAGCATGAGAACCGGGAACACCGAATGGTGCATTTGCGGTGAGTGCATTTCGATGCCGACAGCCGACGAATGCTATTGCTGCCAAGAGCTCGAGGAGTTAAATCAAAAGTTTGACGAGTCAGGTTTGTGTTCGGTACTTTTATGCTTTAAGGCTAGTACAGTGATTATTATTTTTTAGAAATTGCCTATTCGTACGGGACCCGTACACCGAATTCTATTTGCTATTCATACGGAAGACGGATTATTACAGGGTCAATAACACTCGGGAAGTCTTACCTCGTCTTCAATTGATCTTTTGTATGTAGTTCAGTTATCAAACAACGACATCGATGCTTGTTTCATTTCATGAAATACCTCCTTCGTTCGATGTCACTGGCCATATGACCTGCCTTGTGTTTCTTGTATTTTAAGTCTAAGTACCAGTTTTAAATTGTAAATAGCATTGATGAACAGTATTTAAGTCTCAGCACCCATTTTACAACGGCTAGCTTTCAATAACAGCGTGGCTGTTTCGTTCATAATCGTTCAAAGAAGACTCCCGTATGAATAGCAAATATTGGTCGGTGTACGGTTCTCGTAAGAATAGCCAATTGGCCTATTTTTTAATTGAGTTAGGCAGCCATTTATGTAATCTTGCTCGCGAGTGCTTGTGTGTTTAGAGGCTATGACTTTGACGATCGATCAATAAGGCAGGCCCACATGTTAGAGAGCTTATTCAATATTATACTGTTGTTCTACTGATAGGTGTCACATGTATTACAAGTCACAACAAATTTAGGATCGTGTGCCTTGACACTGACGTATTGCAGACCGCACTTGTTGCCATTCACCATGCTCGCCTTAATCCAATTCCAGACCCTATAGGAAACAAGTAAGCTCCTTGTTAACTCTGAGAATAATTAATTAAAATGTTTTCATTGTTAAAGAATTTAACCCAGCGCTTTTTGTGATTATTTTATTTTAGGACATGGCGCTTAGCAGCCTACAGGCAGTTTACCTGGTGGGTTCATGGTGTGCTTGGCAAAAAGAGACGAAGGGTCATTCCAGCATGCGTCGTCAAAACAATAAGGAAAGAATTCCCTGAAGAAAGCGATGCATACACAGGATTTAGAGAAGCAGATCTGGAATTATGACTCGCACTGAACATTAAAAAATATTTATTCCTTTGTCGTTATTAATTAATTATTCTATTAATATATATATCATTGTTTCACAAGATAATTCATACATCCCATGAACTATTGTGCTCGCAATCATACCTGTCATTTGCAAATTATTGTCTTCAACAGGAAATAATTTTTGATCGTGATACGTCTTAAAACTTTGCTAAAATACAAGTTATGTGGTACAGTTATATTTTCATTTAAAAACAATTTCTAATGAACATAGACTTTTTCAACCACTCCTGTATGTGTGAGTAATTTAAGTGTTTCCAAATCTTGATGTATGCTTTGCAATGACTTCGTCTTTAGCAGGCCTAGGTTTGCTAGCAATATTTTGGGGGATGTGCGGGGCTGCAGGCGGTGCACTCCTTTCGTGCGGTTTCTGATTTTTTCTGGCAATAATAGCATTTAACATTGGCCTGAGGTGATCTCTGTTTGTCTTTTCTAAAATTGGTTTTGCCACCCACTCCTTGGTATGTTTTGGAAAGACCACCTTGTACTGGAGTTCTCCTTGGTTGGCACCTTTTGATGCAGTGGCATGTTGTCTTCCTGTGTTGGCATTGTGGTCTAGGGCAGACAGCTGGGTACGTGCGACCATACCCTCATAGGAGAAGTGCTGACGTTTAGGGACATATTTGGTTTGGACACTGTGGTACACTTCCAAACTTCCAGTATGACAGCACAAGGTCAACTGCTGGATGTCTTTCACAAGGGTTTTATCAAAAACAACCTCCTTGAGTGCTTCATGAGCCGGGGAACCAGGCCGTAGCCACCTCTTGGTTCTAGCAACATTTCGAGGGATAGGTGGGTGAGCACATTGGTGATACAAGTCTGCAGAATTCCACGAGTGGATGTTAGCAGTGTGATGGACTATGGATAACCACTTCTCCCGCAACAAGTCATTGTCTCCCTCACATGTTTCTGCACACCACCAAAGATGATTTGATATTGACTTAATCCATGCAGACAGGTCACTACAGTCCTTCTTTTTGGCTTTCTCCATAAGTTTTTTAGTTATACTTTTGGACAAGTGCCAAACATCAAATTGGTGATCAACCTCAGAGTAATTTCTCTTTAGGTCAGCTCTGATACCAACATGGCGATCAGTGGCGATAACCTTAATGTTGCCCCCCTTTGTTTTTATATTATCCATGCAGCGTTTAAATCCCTCCCTTTCCATTGCATTGCTGTTGTTCACTTCAGTTACTTGAACAATCTGAAAGTCAACAATCTTGTCAGTTTGCTGATCAATCATCGTATATGTGCCATATTTTGCATTATGACCAGGACTGTCACAGCGCCCGTCCCCTGAAAGCCACAAATCTTGGCCTGCTAGTCCAGAAAATATAGAATTTTGCTCCCTCTTCCAACATTCATTAATTACAGGAAATAAGTATTTCTTTTGAATAGTATAAAAGGTATTCTCACTAAGAAACTTCAAATTGAGGATGTCTGCCAGAGAAGCTACTCTAGTGTAAGTAGAACCACTAAGCAAAATAGAGGATGACAGCAGTAAATTTCCAGCTGCCATTCGTTCAAGCATGGGCTGGCTTTGCCAGGAAAAGGTATGATTATTACTGCATATGAGGGTCACAAATAATTGAGTTCCTTGTGTAGACTGGTCTGTCTGAATAACTGGGGCACCGCACTCAGGGCATCGCTTGAAAAGCTTAAACAATTCCTGCTTAAACACAATAAACTTAGTATCATCCTGTGGGTTTAAAACTTTTGGTTTTTCACCTTCATGGTCTGATTCTAAGTTGGAGTCATCTGACATTTCACCAGATGTTGACGGGAGGTAAGTACCCTCCTTTTGTGGAGACACTTCAGGTGAGAGAGTGCCAACAGCTTCTTCAGCAATGGTACCTTTCTCTTCAGGAATGTCACTTTCCTCAAATTGAGTGCCTGTGTGAGAACTACAAACCAGCGGTGTCTGGGTGTCAGCTGATTGCATCATTAATTGGGCACCACGTGTATTAACCTGGCAACCAAAATCAACACCCTTGTATGGCAAATTGACTTGAATTGATTGTGATTCCACTTGCATGGTGTGTGGGTGAAAATTCAAGAACTGATCGTGTAGTGAAGAGGTACTTGCTTGTTCACTCACTTTGCTAGGATCTGGGGGCTGATGAGAAGTACTTGCTTCTTCATTAATTTGAGCAGTTGATTTGGTGACAGATGCAATGTACTGCAAACCAGAACAATATATTTATAGACATATATTTAAAAGTTGTAGTGTTCAGAATAAAAATACCTTAATTTTAGCTTATTAACAGCGATGCTGTGTGTATATTATATTTATACATGAGAATTGCTATGTCTGTAAGTCACTTTTCAATGTGAGTATGCATGTCTGTATGAATACCACAGGGATAAACACTTGGGACGTAAAATGGTCTTGATAGTTTGTATGAAAGCTTGTTTAGGTTTTTGATAGCTCGTTTTCTATTACATTTCAAACTCTCACCTCTTGTCTTGCTTTTTCAAGGGCACGGTTCTCGGACGATAAGCGAGGCTTTTTCGGAGCGGGTCGATGAGAGAATATAGATGGAACAGCGTCGGCTTTCAAAGATGCTCGCTTTTTCGAACCAAGGAGTTCTGCCTGGAGGTCACGCTCGTAGCAGTCAGGTGTGAAATGTTCGGAACACAACCTGGTGCTCTTTGAAACGATGAGGTCAGCGCGAGAGATTTTCGCGAGCCACTGTTCTCTCAGAGATGGGTCTTTTGGAAAGCAATGATAGGATATACCAGTTGTCTTTCTTGAGTCGTTGTTGCAATCGAACGCCGCACAGTAAACCATTTTATCAACAAACACTTGAAATATTGAACTGTATCTTTTCAGAGAGTATTGATATTGCACGGCTAAAGGATTCGAATTCTGCATTTATACGAGGTTCGCAGGAAAGACCACATTGTTTTCTACAAATAAAGTCATAACCCAAATTCCATGGCAGATTTTCAATTTTATTGCCAATTATGGCTACTTACAACACTAATCTTCCTTCGGAATCTTGCCAAAAATGACATCCGATTGACTAGCCCACAAGAATAAGTTTACACCCATTCCATCACAGAAAACATCACCTTAAGAGTAGATGCACTGTACGACCATGATCGCTTGCCGAAGTTTACACATGATGTCCGTCAAAAAGTGTCTTCGAAGTGGAAAAACCACTGCTACAACTAAAGTACAAAAAATGTTTACATTGACGAGCGATTGGCGACTCGCGTTGCGCTTACCGCAGTTTTAGAGAAGGTAGAGATGTCTACGACGATTTAAGAGAACTTAACAAGGTAGCACTCTGGGTAACAAAAACAGCTTGCTCGTATTCTCCTTCAATTTTCCAAAACTCTAGCTAACCCGTGCTCAGAAAGATGCACAATGTCAACTCATACTGGGTCCTCGCACTACACGGCACTTCACTTCTTCCCCATATCATACGTCACAAAGTTATAAAAGAACCGCTGGCACGGGAGTTCTGCGCCGCCGTACCATAGCCGAATTTTGAGCCAACTATCGCCTGAAAAGCTTGATTTTATGCGTGCTACATTTCGTTTGAGAAGGAAAAAAGTATGACAAATTGTTTAACAATGCATAGTTGTTGAAATAACGTGACAAAAAGCTACTTGATTTTTGGGTTCAGTTCTCCTTTAAGCTTAGGTTTAAATGGCCCATGTATTTGAAACTGTGATATTATTGCTTTTACTAATGATTTTCTCCTAATTTCTATTCAGGAATGGCTTAACTCACAGGAATTCGATTGCAAAACACATTTGTCACCATCACAGCGTTTACAGCTTTGGAAAAACAGCTTTCTTTTTATCATTTAAATTGCGTTGTAACCAAATCAGTGCGCTTGCATTTTTCTTAACTACAAAAGTGAAATCATTTCCCTAATTGACGAGCAGTTATCTAGCGAACATGTTAATAATTTCTCACTGCCAGATTCTCTCTTAGTTTACTCGACATAAATACAATCGAATAGAACGTTCCGCCCCAAACCTGGGGCCGAACGGATAAAAAGTGGAACGTAAACAATAACGTTTGCAATAATGCGTCCCAATGCGCCTATAGCTCCTTCACGGAACCGTGATGAGGGCTCGTTGCTTAATTACAAAAATTGGTGCAACCGTTCCATTATTCACCTGTTTCGTTCCATTTTCCGTCACGACTAATGCCGGGCTACTCTCTTTATAAATTGTTTACATTCTGATTGGCTGATTTTAGTAAAATAATTATCACATTTACCCCCTGCTTTTAGTCAGCCTGCCACAGATTTTCACATATTCATTCTGTGACCCGTCCCATTTACTGGTGGTATGATCTATGAATGGAGTTCAAGTAAAGTTGGGTTTTGGTGGGTGCCGGAATGAGATATCAAGAGCCATACGGCCTCGAGCAAAGAGGAATGTCGCTTTCCTACTCTTTAAAATTTCAATTTTCTTTTCTAATTTCCATCCTACTTTAGACTAAATCAGTAGACGAAAAGCGTTGCTTATACCTCATTCAATAGTGCGAATAAGACTCCTAGTCTAGCAGGTAAAAATATTATTACCGAAACTGAAGCCAAGTAACTAACGCTCAGTGCTCGTAAAATCAGAATATAACAGCATTACCTTCGTTATCAACATGATTTGCCACAAAGTAAACTAAGTTCCGTTTGATCAATTGCGGACGGTGAGTAAAGATGGTAGCTGGCCAGTATTACGTTTTTAAAACAAGCGACTGAAAACGGCACTGGCCGAAACTTATACTTAATGTGGTAATCCCACTGGAATGGACAATCGATCAAATGGGTAAAATGTCATTTGCTTCATTTCCGCGCATCATAAATCTCGTTCTCAGGCTTTCACAAGCTTTATGGAATAGAAGCTTGAGACTTGGTACCGAGAACTTCAAACCGATCACGCGATACAACAATACTCTTCAAGTAAATTGACAGGAAGCCTTCCTCTTGTAAATGAAGTTGAAAGTTGAAGTTGTTTGGGAAATAGCACTCAAGTATCAGCCCTTGTACTCGAGATATACTTGGGGAAATAAACCCAAGCAAGGAAGAGGCTTTAAAAACGCGGCGACAAAATGTTGACAAACAGTCGGAGCAAGAAAGACGAAATTTATGAAATTTGAAGAGAAGAAAATCTCCTCGCTTTCTTCTCAGAATGACGTGACGAACATTCACACTGTCAAGAAATGTCACTATATCCGGCTTTCGTCATGATGTAATCCGTTCTATAATTTACTCTCATGAATGATCATCTGGTTCTGTTTTCTGATGAATCGTTGAACTGATTTAATTTTGATAGGAAATTATATAAAATTCAACGTACACGTAACTAATAAGGACAAAAAGGTTGAACGAAACAGAAAGCATTTGTGCTCTTTGGACATTCAACATGTCTGACAGCAAGCTACGCGGGGCTTGGGTATTGATGTTATTTTGTGCCATATATAATACATTTAAGTGCAAATAGCCAAAATTTAGTTTCATACCACGTGCAAATTGTCTTTTATTACGAATCTGAACGAACTGGGTGGCTAGTCCAACGCAATGTCAAACTACGTAAAACAGACTTCTATCGGCTGCATTTTTGTCATTAAGAGAGGCGTTACGCATGATAAGTGGACTAAACTCGATCTTTAAATTCTTTTGCAAATATATAACTCTATGCATTTCTGTTTCCAAAGGACGGGAGTAAAGTATAGTCTGTTCTGCAGTGACTGAACAACACTGCGAAGTTTTGACAAGCATGGCCGCTGAAAACAAGGCAAGGTCGTATGGTTTGTCTGCAGACGTACAAAGAAAGGTAGAATCCTATCAACTTTATTCCATTTCTGTTGATTTTTATTGTTTGAATGATACCTTTATTTATGAAGCAAACGGTGGACCTACGGACAGCATTAAAGGAGTTACTGCACAAATGTCCTCGCGATATTGAATTTTAACGATAATTCTGCCGGTTTAGGGTGTTGATAAAACTTGGATTATGTTTTTGGCTATTTATCCAAAATAATGAAGGAATTTAGAGGTATACGGAACCTTGACAAGATGCTGCGGTCAGATGTCAAGGTTTCATAATAATTTCATTGTGTCAGCTGTGTGTTCAGAGATATCCGAGTGGTTTCATCTGTTGCAAAGTAAAATTACTTTAGAAAGTTATAGAACTATGACCAGTTTTTATAAGTTCAATTTCGACAGAACCTAATATGTAACCATCCTTGGTTCATATGATAGTTGGCTAGTCTCATTCTATTTATTTAAGCGGTCTGTTCGCAAGTGGAGACAGAAGCACGGGCTACCGATGCATGTTTTGTCAATAAGGAAACGAAACGCCTGATTCGAAGTCGAGTCGACGCAGGCAAAAGGTCGTGTCTAACGAGACTGCTCTGAAACCACATGTGCATTCAATACGTTTCTCGAAATTTGTCTATTCTATGTTTTTACATCTCTGTCAGCGAATATGGGCGACACTCTCCTCAGTTGTCGCCTTTTTTATGACTGAGGGGATTTGCTGATCATCTTGTAAAGCATTTCTACCCGCCAAACAGAGCTGTTTATTCATCCCATTGAAGTGATTTAGCGGAACACGTCAAATGCATCATGAAAAGGGACGCAAAAGGCTAGCAGGATCTCGACCGATCTCCTCTCGCCTAAAATACAGCGGCTGTCGTTTAAAGCTTTTTTCTAATGCCAAGAACAAATTAAATACTGTCTTGGTTGTAGGCAACCGATAAAAGTTAAAAAATTTCAACTGACTCTGTTTCTTTCAGCTTCGGTTACGCCATCTCATTCACCATTATCGTTATTTTCTTTGGTCTCTTCCGCCTTCTAACTTTGTTCAATTGACTTTCCATGGGAAACCCCACTTTTAATAAAATATTCGAATGGTTTCATCTGCTATGAACACAGACGTCCCTACCCGTCTGCGTGTCATTTTCTCTCTAAACCCCCTTGCCTTGAATTTACCGTCTCTCCCTAACAGTCACATAATTTCCAATGCCTCAGATAAATGCCAAGTACGACAAGGAAGTGGAATTGGATGTAAGGCACTGGATCGAGCAAGTTCTTGGTGAACATGTGGATTGGGGGACTGTTGACGATTCACCCGGATGTGCGTTTGCCGACGCCTTAAAGAATGGCGAGGTTTTGTGCAAGTATGACATCTGTTCGTCTAGAATTTTTTTTAACGACACAAAAGTAGTACCAAATGCATGTAGAGTCGCTTCATGGTCTGTGGTTACGATACGTCAAAGTCGTAAAGTTGGTTGTTCTGTACATGAAGACGGATCAACAGCTTTCAGTAAATTGCTGTACAGTAGCACCAAAGCAGTCACCAAGTCAAAAGTGGTTTTTACTTTGCTTCTGATTGGTTGAGAATGTGGTTCGGGATTTTAATTTTTTAGCCAGTCACCAAGCCTAGAATTGAAAACCGATTTAATTTAATACCTTTGTACTTGCTTCATGGGAATCCATGCAAGAGATGATGTATAACTTAAAGTATCATTTCTCCCTACTAATCATGGCGCTTTCTCTTTTCCCCACTCCGCAGACTCGCTAACAAACTGCAACCTGGAGCAATCAAGGTGAACGACACCAGCAAAGTATCAAATCCGGCGATGAGGGCAAACAAAGAGGTGAGATACTGTTTTTAGATTTTTACTCAAAAGGGCAAGAATTCCTAAAATTTCAATTAAAAGAACTAGAGAGCGAATGAAAATCACCATACATCTCTCATCTTAAGGGGGAAGTGATCCCTACACTTACCTGGACAATTTAAGAAACCGCTGAGTAACGCTTCCAAAATGAGTGAGTGGCTTCATAGCTCAGTTGGTAGATTTCACCGGCATAGTGGCTCTGAATCCCATTGAAATCGCCTGAATTTTCAGGTGTCTACTTAACAAATTGATGTCAGTTTTTCATGCGTCTGTCCTGTTATTGACAATGAATTTCGTCATAACATTGTCATAGTAGCTGTGGATCCACGAGGCGATATTGTCAATGAATTTCGTCATAACATTGTCAAAGTAGCTGTGGATCCACGAGGCGATAGCCGAGTGGATCCGCAGATTACTGAGGTCAAAATTAAGGCAAAACACGAGAAGAACGCGAGACAAAAAAGCGACAAACTTCAATCTGACGCGAGCAATATCGCGTCATTATCGCATAAATTATAAATTTATGTGCCTGTTCGCTTATTGACAATAAGAATTAGCCAATGAGTGCGCGCGATTTTTGCAGTCATTGTAAAAAATTCGATAAGATAAGTGCGAGGATCACGTCTATCTTTCATCTACAACCCGCACTTTAAATACATACATTCATTTCATCTTTCATCTTTTAACCCATTGACTCCCAGGGGTTCCCCATTGACGAGTAAAATCGTGTGGCGTTAGAGTAAAATACTAAGTCTGGCCGGTTTCGGCCGGTTTGGACGTCGAAGGGTTAATTAAATTAATTAAACAAATATGCTGGTCGTTTTTTACTTGAATAAGACTAAACTGAAGCACCTTCAAGGTACAAACTCACTTGAGAAAAGACCACGGAATGGTATTGTTGATCCTCAGAACGCTTGTAGTACAAAGAGGAAATAAAAATGTGAGGTTATTAAATTCTCAATCTCGGATATTGCATTTCTAGCTTTCTGATTGGCTCACTCAGTCTTGATTATTAGCTCATATACCGTAATGGCCTTATATGGAAACTGATTGCGTACTGCGTAGCCCGTTTTGTAAAAACTGAGACAACATCCTGTTGCTTCCACGGAGCCGGAAAAAAATGCTGTGGGTCAAAAACAATTCTTCTTCGAGGTCGCGCATTGCTCCCAAGAACTTGGTGTATACTAATCGTACACACGTTGTAGAACCTAACAAGTCTCCCTCGAGAGATTAAAACTTCATCAACTGACCAATGACCTGTCGCTCGGGGATATGTGATATATTCCCCTCGTACCGAGCCCGAGGGCAAAGCCTTACGTCAGTAATTGACTCAGAGTCAATTGTTAATTCTGAAAAAATGAAGGAATGATTTATTAAAAAATAAACAACAAGAAATTATTGCATGCATGGAAAATTGCGTAAATGTCTTTGCTTTCTCAACAGAAAGAAAACATTGAGAAATTCATAACTTTTTGCGAAGCTTATGGTGTGAAGGACCGATTTTCGACGCCTTATCTTTATCAGAAACAAAATGTCATGGCGGTGAGTACAGTCAGTATTAACCAAGGATGTCTGAACCTTGTTAAGTTATACAGAAAATTGGTCAGGATTCGGAGGGGGAACCCTGTAGTATGTGTTTATAAAAATACGAAAACATGTTTCAAAACCCTTTTTCCGACGATCATGGTTTGCACTCAGCTGCAAAAATTGCGATTTTTCACAAAAATCGTAAACGAAGCTGACTCGCGCTTTTTGCGAATTTACTATAAAACCGCCAAGTTCGTAAAAGCTGAAAAGATGAATAACACAAGTGCCCGACAAGAATCACGATTTTGGCAATGTTTGCACAATTTGCGAAAATCGCTAACATATCGCGTTTAACTAATGCATAGCCAACACTACTACTGGACTCGTTCAAAAGCAACAGGCTACATGCAAACAAATGAATGAAGGGGTAGTTTCTAAAGAAACTGTGGTGCTGCGTCGGTGGGGAAGTAGTATACAAAAATTTGGTTTTATCAACGGAGTTGATAATGTAAATTGGCCACCGTACAGAGATTCTAAAAGCTGACGTTTCGAGCGTTAGCCCTTCGTCAGAGCGAAGGGCTAACGCTCGAAACGTCAGCTTTTAGAATCTCTGTACGGTGGCCAATTTACATTATCAATTCCGTTGATAAAACCAAATTTTTGTATACATGCAAACAAAACAGATGTTAATTCACGGTTTAAAATCTTCATAAAACAAGCTCCAAGTACTACGCACTTTTTACAGTGAATCGAAAATGAGGAAATTTCTTCCGATGGAGATAAGATAGGGCTTAATAAGTCACAACAGGAAGAATCCACATTTTTGTGATATTGGTGCATATTGAATGGAGTCACAATAGAGCTGTCAAGGATGAGCTTGCAGCGAGTTCCGGTTACTTATTATATGACTGCTAGACTTATCGGGTTTTGACAAATGCATAACCATGGTATGTACATATCAACGTAAACAATATCATGGAAGGTCATTCTCCTTTTCAAATTTTTCGACTTTTCAGGGGTAATACAGATTGCCAAACATCATTATAATTGAAGAAAATCTTCATAACAGATGCTATTTATTACTACGCAGTTTTTACACTCAAACGTGACACCACAACATTTTTTTCCAGAATGAAGTTCGCATGCTCTTACGATCTTTGCGATTCCCAAAAATCGTTAAGATCGCAAAAATCGAAAGTCTTGTCGGGGACTTGTTTTCTCTATCTTTCCAGTTCTTTTACGATTTTCGCAAAATTTGCAATTTTCGCAATTGCGTGCAAACCTGTCCATATGAATAAAAGGAAGAGGCCTTCTCCTTTTGCCTAGTCTCGAAATGAAAAGGGATAATGCTAGCGGAAAACTTTGACTGGCTGAAAACTCATTTTGCGCGGTTAAAGAGAGGAATTTTGTCTTGAGTTCAAGGTGATTCGTCTCGCAAACTGTGCCTCAGTGTTCACATGTTCGGCCTAACATGAGTACGATCTTGTCTATTCTATCGAAACAAATACACTTCACTCTCCTGTTACTACGCTACAGAATGAACATACACAAACAGCTCACTACAATTACAGAATTGAGTAGGATTTCTTTGTAACCAGGCTAGCCCAGCGCATCTGAGCGCACTAGTTATTGATATTTCAGAAGCCGAGGCAGCTCATAAAAACCTGTGCATTTTTAATGTCCTTTTCTTACGTTTGTTTCAGGTCGTCAACACCATTTGCCAGCTGGGAAGCGCGGTGAGGAATACGTTTTTTATGTGGCTATAACTTGGATTAGGGTAAAGTATATTTCAATGGGTCCCAGGTACCAGGTGAAATCTTCTTTAATCAGTAGCTGGAGTTGTTCTCTTTTGTTTTTTTAGCTAGGCGCGGCTAGTCTGCTACTGCCAGGAAAGTGCAAGACATGATGTGGTTTTTAAGTGTGGCAGGGTTTAATTTTCACGAATTTAAGCAGACTTTCCCGGTTATTTAATCTCTAATTCCTCGCTGTCGTGATAGAATTGATTCAATTCAACACTCAATCAAATTTCAAAAAGGGTTTGTACATTTTCCTCTGTTTTGCAGGCACAATTGAAGGGTTTCGACGGCCCCACGCTTGGCCCTAAGATTGCTGAGAAAAACGAGAGAGGCTTTACCGAGGAACAAGTGAAAGCTGGACGTGAAGGTCATATCGGTATGCAAGCAGGCACTAACAAACTGGCAAGTCAGAGTGGTCAGAATTTTGGTCTCGGTCGACAGATCGCTGGAGTTGGGTCAGAGGGCGAGTACAAATAATTGATACGGCAGCGTTTTGAGCGGCAGACCGAAGAAAACGTTTATTTTGTTTTAAGGCCAAAAAGTGTTGTAATCGTTTAATTTTCAAATAATAATAGGTGTTACTGAAGATTTGCTTTCTTTGCTTCATTACATTAATTGATTGGTCGTAAAATACAGTTTAACTTCCTTGTCCCGAATTAGAAGCAAGACCCTTATGCTAACAATGAATCACCCCCCTGTGCTCTTTTTCCCGCTTTCGCTTTCACTTAAAATCGGAAGCCAGCTTTCAATAAAGTAATGGAAGTTATTTTTGTAATCGCTTTGGACTTGAGTAGTGTGCGGAGATCGTGTAACATCGTAACATTTTCTCCTAACCAGTGGTAGTCGCATGCTTTTTCCCGCGCTAAGAGCTCGATGCTTTGCCCGTGTGCTCGCTTGCGCTCTGATTGGTCCATTTGATTGTCTGATTTTGCTATGATTGCCCCTCACTCTCACCCCCAAATCGTGATTTTGGCTAAGTGGCACTCAAATGCCAATTGGCCAATTGAGTGTGCAATTGAGTGCGCGTTAGAATAGCAACACAAATCGAAAGATATTAGAGAGATTTAGCGTCAGGTTTACGTGAAACGAGAAACGTCGACTGGCATTTTTACGTTTCACGTAAAATGGAGTAAAGCACGTGACTTAAGCTTCGCGTAACCCAGGGCAACTCTGTTAATCTTGAGTACGCAGTTAATGAAAAAAACAAAAACTCGGAGTCTTTTTGCACATCGTTCCTAGAAACACACACTATCTAAAATGAAAATCTTTACCTGTCAAATCATTGCGAGTTTCAGTGAGGCTGTTTTGTGAGTCCAAAGAGAGTCAACGTGGGTTCATAAAGAAAATTGCTGTAAGGTGAACGATCCACAACCATGAAACCTACTTTTTCCTTGTTTGACTTACAGGAACATGATTTTGGGGTTCTCTTTTTCCACAAACAACTTGTTGTGTAGAAGAAAAAAGAGAAGAAAATTCCAAGTATACGGCAAACGTGAAAATGCCTACTTTCGCGTAGAAACGGCAAGCGGAAACCGGCAAACGCGAAAAATGGCGGGAAAAGCATGGTCACTTGGTCCCGTCTGCCGTTCGCGTTTCACGTAAACGTGATTCAAAATCTCTCTATTGTTTGGTGTTATTCTTCTTGTATCCACTTTGCAGCTGGTTACAGATCAACCAGGTTTGGTTATACTACAAATATGTGAAAGTGACAACAAATGTCTCGTAATTATATCATAATGGAATAGATGGCAATGTAGAGAAGGGCCCAAGTTTGAGCGAAAATTATTATAATAATCAACCTTGAGTGATTAGAAAGTCCAACATTTAATTAAGTGAACTTCTATTTTTGAATTCTAATGCAACAAAGCTTTTTAAAGATAATTGCAATAAATAAAATAGGATTTGTCTCGTCGTATTGTTTGTGTGTATTGATTTAAACGACGGAGTGTAAGGGTGAACTCAAGGAACACCACCATTAGATTGGACGGCATTCACTTGTTCTTTCCCAGCATCCACTGTAAAGTTTTTCAAGCACGTAATTGTTCTGTTCTCTCGTCTGCCTTTATTAGAATCGTAAAATAGACTGTGGGCTGACTTGATGAAATCTGGGCTTCTTAAATCCCCCTCTGTTCCATTCGCGGGAAAAGGACTTAAAGAATAATCCATACATACGGATGTGGTCTTCCTAGACACATTCAGGGCCTTAAGAAGAACCCTGGCCCCGGTAGATAAATCACGATCCAGCAGTTTCAGTAGACCACATCGGCTAAAGGCACTGTTACGCCGTGAACTGCTTCGTGCAACTTGTCTCGCAATGTTTTGGCGACAGTGTGGCGGGACAAGTTGCACGAAACATTTCACATCGTAACAGTGCCATGTATGTAACATACCCTGCAAAGGCCAAAATCGTTGCGAGACAAGTTGCAAGAGCAGTTGCCGAAGGTAGAAGGTACAATTAAGTTCTACTTTTCGTGCAACTTGTCTCGCAACGATTTTGATCGTTGCACGGTATGTTACACTGTGAAATGTTTCGTGCAACTTGTCCCACCACAATGTCGCCAAAACATTGCGAGACACGTTGCACAAAAAATTTCACAGTGTAACAGCGCCTTAATCGTCAATGTTGCACCCGGCCAATAGAAATCTCCTGGGGTTAAGAGTGTTTGTGTATTGTATTTGCATTAAAATGTAGCATTCACTTTTAAATGCTATGGAAATACGTATACCTGGAACAAAACGTTTTATTCCCGACGGGTTTGAATTGTGTAAAACATTGAGTTAGCCAATAGCCCTTTTCACGGTTAGTTTTTCTCATTTGCATTACAATGTAATCTAACGTGCATGCGAGGCAATTTCGGGTTAAAACTACAAAATAGCCCGAAATTGCCTCACATACATGCTAGATTGCATTGTAATGCAAATGAGAAAAACTAACCGTGAAAAGGGCTATTTGGTCTATTAGGTTCGATTCCCTGACTCGGCGTCATATGTGGGTTGAGTTTGTTGGTTCTCTACTCTGCACCGAGAGGTTTTCTCCGGGTACTCCGGTTTCCCCTCTCCTCAAAAACCAACATTTGATTTGATTTGCTTTCATCATTAATTTCAGTTTACAGTGTCCCCAATTAGTGCTCCAGCGCTAGAACGACTAGACACTTAAATAAAGTTCCTTTCCTTTTTTTTTCTATCTATGCGGCAAAGATTTCAGTATCGATTCAGTATTTGCTCACGCAACCGTGACTAGGTATACACTTGTACTCTAAAACTACATAACAGACGGACGCAGCAACTCGCGACATTGTTGGGAATTGTTGGCCCTTCAGAATGGGGAGAGACGCGAATGGGGAGAATGGGGAGAGACGCCCTACGGGCGTGTGAGGCTCGCGCGCTTCACACGCGAGGATCACGCTTACGGCGCTTCGCGCCTTCCGAAAAGGGAAGAAAACGACTGTTTTGCAGTCTACTCCCAGAAACACATAACAACATGCAACAGGGCCTGCAAACGGACGCAGCAGGAACACCCAACAATGTTGGGAGTTTTTGCATGGCAATGTTGCGTCCGTTTGCACGGACCTTAAGGTGATTCCTCAGAAATAAAAGTTACCGATAAATTTTTTTGAAACTTTCTCTGAATGTTCTCTACCAAGCACTGTTTCGAAAAATACAATAAAAATGATAGGTCACCATTCTCGTTTAAGAGATATCATGGGCCAATCTTACCACATTTATGCCTGTACTCGTGCTAATCACGCGCGTTATTCATTGGTCCACGTTACATTTTGCGGTAGCTCGATAGGTAGTTTATAAAAGTAATACTCGGAAAAAAACTTAACAGGTAGAAAATGTCGAGCATATACAACAATATTATATAAAATTTGTGGAAACATAACACTATTTGAAACGACGTGGACGTAAAGCGTTCGTAGAGTCGTTATTTTTGCGGTCATAATTTGCATCACAGAGTAACGAGTTCCTGCACGCTTTCGCCTAGAGCTTTTTTTGCTTCCGATAACTTTTTTTAGTTTTCTTTTAAATTAAGGGGGACAATATGCACACTATTATTATGCAATAAAAAATATAGGTCACCATGCTCGTTTAAAAGAAAATGAGCATTTATTTCGCTATCGAGCTTAGCTTGAGGGAAATTTCTTTCGCTGTGTACGTGCACGCGCTAATTTGCGCGCGCTTATAACGCAAAAATCGTGCGCAGTAGGGATGCGCAATGCAATACTGAGGAATCACCTTAAGCACATCTAAGCAAAGGCGACACCGCGGCAAAATGAGTGCGCATGCTCCGCTTCGAACACATTTGATTCATTTGATTCGAGCTTTTGAGCTCTTTGTTTTTGAGTTTATTCGGCGGTGAAGGAAAAGTTCTTTTGGACCTTTTGATGATCAAGATCTCACGCTCAACATGGACTCGACAGAAAAACTAATCAGTCGTTCCGAGTTATTTCCAACGAAAAAGTCAAAAGAGGTAAGCTTATTTTAGGCATGAAATATTTATTTGTTTTTGTCGTTTCCATGGAAGTTATCTTTGCCAAACCATGTTTGCTCGTGTTTCGGTCACACCGTTGAAGACCTACAAGTTTTTAAACTGATAACATTTTTCGTTTACTGTTTTTCGCCTAAGGGCAATTCCTCTAAAAACGCGGAGGGTTTTAACAAAACAGAAGTTTTAACCTCTGACATGTGATACGAGAGCCATGGATTTTTCTGTGACCTGGTTCTCCACAGCAAGAGCAATGGTTTGTGTGGTAGATGGTGATGCTCTTTCTTTTCCAGCTGTGTGTTGCTTTGCAGGACACACCAGGTTGTGGTATAATTAAATTTAATTGATCTCTAGATTTCTGTTGATTTCACTGTCCCAGTCATCTGACCTGAAGAAATCTTGTGGAAAGTGTTGATATCTGGCTGGCTGTCATTTTGACTGTCATTACTTTCAAGATGTGAGCAACTGTTTTTATCTGCATTGTTAGACAAAACCTCTTATTAAGGGAGTCAGTTAAGTTGTTTAGTTTTTTATAAAGGGATCTTTACAAATAGGGCACAGATTTCCATGTTTTTTTCAAGTATCTTAAGTGACATCTGTGCACGAAAATGACCAAGTGATAATAATATTATTGTTTTACTTTGATCAGTTTCCTGTTGTTTCTTAAACATGTCATTTATTCTTATTCCAGTGCTTAAGTCTTAAACTCTTCCTGGTGTGTGTGTGCTGATCTGGTCAAACCATGCATGGCAAGCAACATTCCAGATTGCTTTCAGAAATTGTGATGAGGATTTCAGCGTTGAATATTTTATTGGTTTTGTGATGAAAAAAGCCAGGGTTGTTATTCATCTCATTTTTTCCTGCATGAGATCCTGCATGATGACAACAGTATTACTGCAAATTAAACATCACAGATGTGAGCATGTCAGTGATTAATACAAGATGGTTTCCAAGCAGCTCTTCAAAATTGTCTAGAAAAGGGACAATAATTATTTACTTGCCTCACCTTCTAAGTCAATGTTTGAACAAGCAAATGTAATTTGGTTTTTTAATTCAAGTAAACTGTCTTACTTTCATTAATACAGCTGTATGTTATTCTAGTCTTTCTCTTGCTGAGCATGGGTTTGGATATTAACTTCTGAGAATGCTCCTACTTGTAATAGTCTTAATAATGAATATACGGTACTTACAACAATAAAATTAGAGAGATATTTGAATTACTGTATGTTGTGTTTTGTGGTAACACATACCATAGTAGTTGTCGTGGTTGTTGTTGTTGAAAAGGAATCAGATAGAGTCATTGTGGGTCCAGATAGAGCCATTGTGGGTCTATCATTAGGTAGTGAAACTGGATCAGTTGTGCATAATAAAATGTTAGAGTATGAAGCAGAATGCCTCTAGTCTTGCTGGATGTATGATTACATTCCTCTCTCAGTATCTTTACACACAGTGCAAAATTTAGGCTGGATTTTTGCTGGTGCAATGCATGCAAAAGTGAAATCAGTATTTTCCAAACACATGCAGGTGAATGGTTTCTTATTTCATTATCATGATTCACATGTCTCCCCACCCTCATCCCAGCAAGGCTCTACAAGGTGATCGACAAAGCTGGAGAAAAAAAATTAGTTACCAGCCAGCTGCAGGAAAAATACTGGAAAAATATTTTCAACGATGGACCACTACCAAACTCCAAGTAAAAGGGAAACATCAAGTAGCATTGGAGTCAAATTTATACTTAGTTTCAAAACTTTTTTGCGATCCTCTCTTAAAATTAAGACTTATTTTCTTTATTTTATTGCCTCGCTCTTGTAGAAGTAACTAGTGTTGTAAAATATGAGAATGGAGGGCAGGTAAGTGACTTATCCAAGTTGCCGAATGAGTGGGATGCGGGCATGAAAAGAACTTAAGCTTATTTCTCACTTTCAAATGATTCCAATGAAACAAACAGACGATTTCCTCATTCAACAGGAGCAACATAAGCCATCTTCGCAGAAGGAATTATCATTCTGCCCTTGCAAAGATGTTTACCCGGCGTTTTCCTTCTCAGTGCACAGTTTTCCCCCCAGAGGTTTACCAACGCAGAGACCACCGCGACTAATAACATTACGAACTTCGTCCTTTTGCTCTAGCGCTCGAATGCAAGGTAAAATTCTCCTGGTTTGAACTATAGTTTTTTGGTTTGAAAAGACACACGGAAGATTAGTCTTTCAGGAAGCTCTCTTCAAAATTTAAACCTTATCAAAGTAGTGTTGTCCTTATCATCGCAAAATGAAAACAAACACAGAGAATTTAAATTGCCGCCATTTTGCCGCGCCGTTGTTTCTATTGCAAATTTAATTGGTACCAGTCCCTCGCGCGTGGAAACGATTCGCGCGTGGCTCAAGCCTGCGCACTCATTTTGCCGCGGTGTCAGCAAAGGCGAGTATAAAAGACCTTCGCCGATGTTAACAAGAAGTATATTTTATTCTCTGGATAGTGAAAATCCGCTGGATAAACTTATACGGCGTTTAAAGAACTAGGGCATGGTTTACACTTCGTACGTTAACGTATCTCGTTGGACAACCAGCTCCTAAATTTTAGCACCCGTCAAAAACACTGACTCCAAGGAAAAGGTTTTCAAATAGTTTCTAAATGAGCACTCTTGGCGAAAGTATCCTTCCTTTAGAAAAGGAAGCAAGAACATTTTAAAAAATCAATGACAAAGGCTGATTGAGTAGTGAAGTTATTTTTCGTTTTTGTAGGTAGTGCACTGTAAGTGCAATACACATATTATCAATATTTTCATCGGCCGCGGGCAGTGGGCTGTCTGAGTGAATGAGTGTAAGATGGTAGGTATGCAGCGCGTGCATGAATTACGAAACCAATGTGGGATTTTCTTGAATTTCAACAATTGATGTCCATTATGGTTATTCTTTTTGCGGCGCATTTGGCGCGCTTTTTTTTTACTTCGCAAGAGCAATGGTCAACCGCAACCGCGTTAACATTGGTGGCATTCTTGCCTAGAGCGCATGTGGGCTTTATGAGTCAATAATAAATAATAATAATAATGATAATAATAATAATAATAATAATAATAATAATAATAATAACAATAATAATAATAATAATAATATTATTATTATTATTATTATTTCATTTAATATATGTGGGCTTTTAAAAATACAATGATCAAAAGCGCATTACATTATTAAAATATACTGAATATATACATAAACTAACAACAATAATAATGTAATATAAGAGCTAAAGGCTAAAAGTTAACTTTAAAAGATATGTTTTAAGAAAAGATTTAAAAGTTAAAATAGAATCAATATTGCACAGGCTTGCAGGGAGCGCGTTCCACAGTGTAGGCGCAGCTACACCGAAAGATCTGTCACCCAAAGACTTTTCATTTTCCCTGCTGGATTTAATGATATAGTGCCTGAATCATAGCGCAGTGAATAGCGTACATGCTTTCTTACTTTAATTGAATAGCTAACATAAGCTTGTGCCATACCATTTAGGGCTTTAAAAGTTAAAAGTTAAATTCAAAAATTTGTTCTATACCTAGCTGGCAGCCAGTGTAATTCTTGCAAAAAGGGTCATATTTGCAGTTGGACGACCTAGCCGCTGCGTTCTGTACTCTCTGCAGTTTAGTTATTTCACAATCTGGAAGTCCATAAAGAAGTCCATTGCAATAGTCAATTCTGCTTGTGACGAAAGCATGCGGAACCATTTCTAAATTATCTCTTGCTAAAAATTTACTTATTCGCCTTATATTGTGGAGCAGGAAAAATGCCGCGCTACAATTACGCAAGACAGGAAATATGTGTAGACATGGAGAAGTTAGAGAAAAACCAGGAGCCACGATTGCGCACGGGCTTAACGTTTGTTGTGCCAACACGGACTGTACAAGGATTAATTTTCAACAGTTGATGTCTGGATCCGATAATAAGAAATTCAGTCTTATTATCATTAATTTTTAGTTTCATTGTCCTGGTACATCATTTTCTTAAGTCACTAATGCATCTATGGGATCTATCCATGGCGCACACCGCCTCTGCATGATCCGTCGGACTGTTGGGCTTAAAAGACAAGTAGAGTTGAGTGTCATCAGATGCACTTGTATTATCTCGAAGAGGTTTGAGGTGTAAACCACAAAAAAAAAAGCGGACCCAGACAGCTACCTTGTGGAAAACTGAAGCGTAAATCGAAGCTATCTGATTTAACCACGTCGAATAAAATACGTTGGCTATGCCCTAACAAGTATGACGAAAACCACTTTAGATCCTTTCCACGTATACCGAAGCTTGTGTTCAAGCGTCTAAACAAAATTCCATGATCCACATTGTCGAATGCGGCACTTCAATCTAAAAGGACAAGTAGCGTAACGCGCTGCGAGTTCATGTTCAAAAGAATATCATTGACGACTTTGACTAACGCTGTCTCCGTACTGTGGTGTCGACGGTATGCAGATTGCAACAGCGGATAAAGACCTGACGAGACGATGTGGTCATATGTCTTATTAAATACAGCACGCTCTGTAAGCTTAGGGATGTAGGCCAAATTGCTCACGGGACGCAAATTCTTAAACAATGAATCTAGACCCAATTTCTTCAGCAGAGGTATAACTACAGCCTATTTCCAGCTTGCATGAACAATTCCTGAATCCAGCGAGACGTTATCTATCCATGCGAGTTTTTCTGGGGAGAAATCATATTGACGAGCAACGGGATAAAGAACAGGACTGAAAGAGCACGAGAGAAAAGACGACGAAATTTGAAAAAATTTAGCGAAGAAAGCCTCGAGAGAAGCCGAGGAAGGAGACGAAGAGAAAATTTTAATGAAGAACACCGTAAAGCTGAGTGACTGAAATAGAGCGAGAGACAAAACACTTATTTACAACGGTTAGCTTTCAGGTAATGTTTCCCTTCTCGCTGACTCACTTATTTTGTAAAACTCGCTAAAAAAGGAAGAAGGGCTGACAACGTTTGCAGTTCCGTGTTGACAGAGATTCTGGCATATTTCAACGATCACACACCACTTACAGCAGACATCATTGGCGAGTTTTCTTGTCATCATTGTCTATTTCGTCAGACATAAACAAGCTCTCGACGCCGTATAAATTTAGATAGGATTGCACATTGATTGCAGTACATTTATCTGCAATGAATGCACTTGTAAGCAATGTTTGGGACAGTTTAGGTTCTTTTTGGCCAGATGAAACTTAGAAAAGCGGTTTGATGAGCTCGAATATTCAATTTTCGGCAAAATATCCAACAGCGATTGAGTTATATCACGCGGTTTTGTGGCCGGCTACGGTTAATTTGGAACTGAATTTGTCATTACTGTGGCGACTGTCCTCACTAAATTAATACCTTTCGATTTATAGGCTTTTCCTGCGTATGTAATTCCAGTTTTAGTTATTGATTAAAATTATTGGTTATTGTTTGCAAGGCTTGTCTGTTTACTGCTGTCATCTCAGAGGTGTTTGATCACTGTGTACCAGCATACACTATATTGCTTTCTGGAGTTAGAAACGGGAGCTCCGTTTTTAGGCCAGGCTAAATTTATATATTAAAGGTTACATGTCTTCGTTAAGGGGATTTTGCGGTGGTTTCCCATCCAGTTACTAATTACCTTCAGCCGAACGAGCTTAACTTTAGTGGATACTATTACATCAATTTATACGTAATTGGTTATGTAAATGCTAATGCGAAGACGACAGCAACATTGGAAAGCAAAATAAATCGTAAAAATAAAAATAAAAGTTAAATGAAAGGGGTGATCAGGCCTCACAGGCTTTGTGCGTCAACACCCGCTTAGTGACGGTACTGTTTGGGGACTCCATCGTGAAAAGATCGAAGATTACAGAATCAAGTAAATTGAAAACAAAAGATGAGATACGATGATTACTAATGGTCTCCCATCGAGGTACCAACCGTATCCGATAGGGCTTAGTTAAGTGAAAACATCATAATGTTCGTAAAAACGACAACAAATTTGGATAACACAATAAATAGTAAAAGGAAATTAATTTTGCAAAAATAATTACTACACAATACCAGCCTACTGCGCTACTCACATGTACGCAATGCGTGCCTATTCTTGATAATTTTTATACTGCTGATTAGATCTTCACCCGCATCCGGTTCTTTTGTGCTTATGCGCTTGCGTACGCGTCGCTAGTGAAAACTAGGCTTTACTCTGGTCCTTGATTACACAGTGATAGAGGAAAAACAATATAAATATCTTTTAAAGTTTGAAGAAAATAAAAAGAGAAAAAGGTTTTTTATATTGAGGCGGTTCATTTGCCGTAAGCCGAAGGCGGAATTCCAGTTTACGAGAAAAGATGTCTCCCTTCGTTTAGGTGATTCATGTCATCCAAAATTCCTGATACTAACTACACATAAATAAGGGCTTCTTGTCTTTCTCAGCAAATTGACGACACTGAATCGCTTGAATTTTGTAAATAAAACAAACAAACTTACAGCACAGTTGTTCAAATTTACACCAGTCGTTTGCGTGTACACTAAGTTTTTCAAGTGTACTCTTCATTCTTAACGTCTACACTCTTTTCACGAGAACACTAGTTAGTTTTTCAAGTTTATCTTTAAGTTGTCATTCATTGCTCTCAGTCGTTTACTCTAGTTCAGGCCAAAGGTGAGTATAATCTTGTAGAACCAGTGTAAACTCAAAAAAACTAGTCTGAACCTAAACACAGTTGTAAACGTGGAAAACTGGTGTAAACATGAACAACTACCGTAAAAATGAAGTACAACTGTAAATTTCAACAACCACAACTAGTGTGAACACAAGCATCTTGTATAAACTAAAGAATTATTGTAATCAAGAAAAACTAGTTCTGACACGCACAGCTAGTGTGAACGGAAACAGTCAGTCTGAATTCTAGCAGCAAGTGTAAACATGAAAACTAGAATAAACCGAACAACTACTGTTATCCAAACAACTAGTGTAAACCAGAAGAATTGGTGTAAACGTGAAGAACAAGCATTAATACGGACCTAGTTTTCACGTTTAGACTAGCTGTTTGTTTGCACTATTTTATTCATGTTTTTACTAGTTGTTCGTCTTTACACCACAGTTGTTTATGTTTACACTTATTCTTTGTGTTCAGACTAACAGTTTCCGTTTATACTAGTTCTTAGTAATTTTACACTATTTGTTTGTGTTTACTGGCAGACGTTATTCATGTTTACAATAGCTGTTCACGTAGTTGTTTGAGTTCAGATTAGTTGTTTTCGTTTAGCCTTGTCGTTCGTGTTTTTAGACAAGTTGTCTAGGGTTTACTAATGTTTTTAGCCGTAACACCTGTTCAGGTTTCCAAAAGTTCTTTATGTTTACACCAGATGTTCACGTTTTCAGTAGTGCATGGATTCATGTTCTAGTTGTTCATGTTTACACGAGGTGGTTTAAACCTACGCTAGTTCAAGTTGTTTGTGTTTACACTAGTTGTCCACGTTTCCACATGTTGAGTTTACACTATTAGCCTATTGCACGACTAAAAAAACAACGCGAAAATGTATTAAAAAAATACATTTTCGCGTTGCTTTATCAGTCGTGCAATAATCTTCTCGACTTGCATAAATATTTTTAATTTATCAATTATGACTGATCACGATCTTCTCTGATCCAACGCTGTGCAAGACCTATCGTCCACGTTTTTTGCAAAGGTTTAAAACCTCAACTTCACTATTAGTCTAACAGTAGTAGAAGTAGTAGTACAGAAACAATTTGTCTGAACATAAAGTAAACGTGAACAACTAACATGCATAGAACGCTATTGTAAACAACACCAACAACAGTTTTTGTTTTAGTTTACTTCATCGACAGTTAAGAAAACACAAGAGAAAAATTCCATTTCATCATACATTAAAAAATCCAGGCTTTCACTAACCCCAGTTTTATTTTTAAAAGGTATAATAAATTGTATTACTGCGCCTTTCAATAACATGCGGACTCTAAAATTCAAAGCTCAATCGACAAATGCGTTTTTCGCTACCGTCAATCAAATGCTCGGCGGCTCCTCCCAGCTTCCGACTATATTGTCTGAGTGTGCTCAACGATTTGATTTGATTACTGTACGCTCGACAATGGTCGGAAGCTTGGAGGAGCCGCCGAACATTTGATTGACGGTAGCGAAAAACCGCATTTGTCTGTTGACCTTTGAATTTAGGAGTCCGCATGTTATTGAAAGGCGCAGTAATATGTGACCCTTACGATCCAGTCGATGCTAAAGAGTTGAGCGGGTCTGGATGAGTTGACTTAAGACTGTCCAGAACTGAACGACCAGGTCGAGCAGCTTGTTGGGAACAATTTGTCAATAACATTGTTGTTTTGTGTTGGCCAGAATGACTGAAAGCAGTGAAATTTTGATATCTGGTTCCATTTCGATTCCTTTCCCAGATCGGATTTTCCATAGCAAGAATGTGCCTATACATCTGGCTCTAACGTTTTGAACAGTGTGTCATTGACTTAAAACATTTGACATAATGGTGGGAATGATAATTTGATGGATCATTTTAAGAATTTTAATATTGACGCTTGAATTTTAATTGATTATAAATTACATATACACTGGCGTGACCAGCGTGTGACACCTGTCATTTTTCACTTGATTCACGACCGTTTGAAGTGAGCTTTCCGTTTGTCTGTTGTTGTAGTTATTTCGAGAAACGGCGAATCGGCCTTTTCATCGGTCCTCAGTTGACGGCGAAAGCAAGGTATTTTACTACATGTAGTTTAAAACCTCTCTCAAACGTAGCGTATTCCGATAGAAATCAACTTATTCACATATCTAGATGTCTCTGTAATATTATCAAAGTGGTTTGAAGGTCGGTTTTAAAGTGAGGCTTTCATGAGTATATATACATGAAATTCGTAGGCTGGTGTCTGGCTCACTGGATTTTCTTTCATTTCTTGTTCTTTTAACGCTGAAAGTGAAAGAGCAAATGCATGTTATTGTGGATCTCAGCATGAATGCTTCAAATATTACACTGTTTACTCATCAGCTTTGAAAATTTTGTTTGCTCGGGCGTTCTTGGCACAGCGTTTGCTCACTGATCATATCTTTACTAGAAGAATAAATGTCGATTCTATCATTTTGAAATACAGCAGTAAAAACATACTCTAGGTTTTCAGTTTGGTTTTGGAATTGCTTGCTATTTACATAAAGGTCCATAAACGTTTGTGGCTTATAAATTTTAAATTGACAAGAGAACTCAACTATTTGCAGGCTGGCAACTTGTTATTTTTTTTCTGATCTCGGTTGATTTCGCCAGTTTAATACCAACAACCTTTCACTTTTCCTCCTTTCTAATGACCGGTGAAATTTGAGTATTAAACAACAGATTTTTTCTCTTGCACTGAAAACAATGCCGAGACCATATGGTTAGTTAAATATTGACATGAATGGATAACCGACTTCAGGGCCCGGTTGTTCGAAAGCCGATTAACTTAATCCAGGATTAGCGTAAACGTTGGTTTAATTTTTTCAACTTTTCAGTGCAAGTTTCTTTTGGTTATTTTTGGTTTTCAAGATTGACTTCCCCTAATGTAGAATTTTGCCAAATATCAGCGTTGTACAACATTTTGGATAAGAGAAATAAACTCCTTGGTAATTTTTTAATCTGGGATTAGCGTTAATCGGCTTTCGAACAACTGGGCCCAGCCTGACACTTTGACCGAAAGGAAAAAAATACATCTCTCAGGATTTTTTCCGTTAATAGTTGGTTAGACTGCTTTCCACTATAGAAATAACAGAGCGATAAGAATCTTTCGTCAAAGCGAAAAATAACTCAAAGGAATTTTTTCTTCAGGTTAAAATTTAGAGTGCACGGCCAGCTTATAGATCGTAATAGGATAGTTGAATGAAATTCTTTGTCTAATTGAAAAACCATGATAAACGACTCAGAGGGTAGAGCACCCGACCGAATCTCGACCCAGAACTCTTCCCTTTTGCGCATGGCTGAGGGAGAGAAGAGCTCTGGGGAACCCTGAAACCAAGTGACTTCTCGTTGGTTTTCGTGCGAGAACAATGGTGAAAGTGTCTCTGAACGGTGCATTCATGTTACCACGAGGAGTGAGCAGACGCCGTAAGGTTTAAATAGCATGTTCTCCTACATAGAGTTTCCTGGAGTCTCGGGTCATGCGCAGACATATGATCCGAGGCTCTGGTGACGAGAATGCGTCCGACCATGTTTCCTTCTCGTCACCAGAGCCTCGGATCGACCCAAGGCTCTGGTAATATCAAAGAGAACATGTGCCGTTGGGTTCTTATAGCCAAATATTGGCTATTTTAACCTTGCTGCGTTTTCTCAGTCCTCGTTCTAACATGAATGCACCAATAAGAGACGCTTTTGATTGTTCTTCACAAAAACCAATGAGAAGACACTTTGTTTCAGGGTTCCCCAGAGCTCTTCTCTCCCTCAGTCAAGAGAAGAGTTTTGGGGTCGAGATTGACCATGTTTCGGACGTCGCAGGCCCGGACTTTCCATTCGCTTGTTGCCAGGCAACTTGCTTATCATTTTGTGGGCAGTTCGTTGATAACAAGGAACAAAGTGATGCAGTTTCAATCAAGTGTTTAGTGATCTCAAGATTATCATGTCGTAGACATGGGGGAGGGGGGAGGAAGGGGCCAGTTCAGTCGTCACCTAGTGCAGTAGGGTCCCCTCGGGTTTCTTAAATCCCACCATTCCCATTTCCGGTGGCCCTGGTGCTTTTCTCAGCAGACGACCCCAATACAAGTCGTAATTTACATTTTCTTCTCTATAACCCTCCAACATACGATAATGCAAAAGCTTGGTTACCCAGTGTTTAAAAATAAAAATTTCCTGGTGGAAAGTGCTGACTAACGGTATGTTACGCGCAAGTTTGCAAAAGTAAAAAAACATAGAGGATATCACATGACCGTTTGGAAATACGAATCTGATGGTATCTTCAGTAAGCGCAGCGAACGAGTGAAGATATCATATCAGCACCGATATGATATCGGTTGCAATTTAAGGCACCAAGAAAAATGATCACCTTAACTGAAGGAAGTCACCGGTGGTTCTAGTTTCACTATCTTCAGATCTCGAAGCCATTTTTAACAGATTTTAAAATATGAAAATTTAATTAATGGCCGAACGACTTCGTGCGTTAAAAGGATGCACTAACAATATTGGCTGACATGTCGGTAACCATGACGATTTCAACATCATTACATGTTGAAGATAAAAATAGTATCTTCATTTTGCTCGACGAAGATCGTATCAAATTTCAAATTATAGGAGTGAGAAAAATTATGGTATTTCATGGATGTCTGTGTATTTAATGAACCTACTATTACTATTCTCTCTGAGAGTGCGCACACTCCGATTGCCCAATTTAGTTGGACGTATTGCACCTGTTGTTTGATTCCATGGGCTAGAAATAAAATGAATATAACATTTACATCGTTTTTAAGGGCGGAACTGTAAGTTTGGGCACCTTGTTTTTAGTCCTGCTCAATTTATGGCCCGAATGCGAAGGACCATGAACTGGAGAAAACGCAGAGCGTTACTTACAGTACGGCCTTCAAATTCGGTTAGAAAGAGGTATTTTATTTTCCCGCTCCGAGCGTAGGAAATTGAAGCCGCGTAAGTGAACGTTGCCTTTGTTTGGTTAATACACTGGCACGAGATATTTTTCAGAAAAGGTGCTTGTAACCCAAAATACCTGCTCAGTACACAACAAGCTTCAGTCATTTTCCTCACTCCATTTGTAACCTTTTCTTAAAAACAACATTGTTTGGTTTCTTCTCAGATGGCATCCAAGTGGGAAACCGAAACTGCCAGTGATGTTTGTGCGTGGATCCAGAGAGCAACAGGTGTCTCTGTGCCTTCGGATGATCCATCAGATTTTGCTGAAGCGTTAAAGAATGGTCAAACACTTTGCCAGTATGTTTGGTTATCTTTCCCGGCCGTCTTTCCGAAGGTGTCTTTCACGTAGGGGGTGGGGGAGGGCAATTGGTTCCGATCCACCTGCGCAGACAAGAGGTCCCCTTTATTAGCGCGCTCCTTCTCGCAAAGACGGAAAGGGTACAATTTTTTTGCTGGTGCAAAAGTGATTTTGTATATATTTTTTTGCTTTTTATCGTTGCAAGGTTAGCGAATATGATCCAACCAGGATCAATCAAGAAGATTAACAAAATGAAGACACCGTTTATGATGGTAGGTTACAGTGGATCGTGGCAACGAGTCATTCTTCTATCAACTGAGTGACAACCGCGAAAAAAATGTTTTGAGTGGTAGAAAAATAAAACATAAGTAGCTCAAAAACATTGGGCGTAAGGTAGTCCGTTTCCACAACTGTTTTGCGCGCAAGATTTGGTCTTTTGCCTTCCTGGAAATGACAAGGTAATATCAAGCACTTTCTTTACTCTCCAGAGTGGTTTTATCTGTTTAATTCAGTAGTCATTGGTCTATTACACCTTAATCAATTAATTTTGCCACGAGTGTGTGGTTGGCAGGAATGGCGCAGTGGTTAGAGCCTTTAATTCCCACCATTGTGGTCTGGGTTTTATTCTTTAGATGCGTTGTGTTTGTTCTCTACTCTGCTCCGAGAGGTTTTTATTCAGGTACTCCGGGTTTCCCCTCTCCGCAAAAGTCATCTTATGATTTCGTATGAGTACGTTGATTTGATTTCTTTACAGTGTCCAGTTCATTCATTAAGTTCCTTCTGGTCAAACTACAATTGTGAAGAAAATACCATGGGACAGTCATAAAATCCACGTGATTAGCGATCATGATTTCAGAATTACTTCCAAAATGCAGACTTACCATTTTTGAAACTCCATTGTAGATCCTCCCTCTTTCATCCAATACAATCAGTGTTGAAAGTCTGAAAAACTACGTGTGCATGTTTACAACACTGGGGATGGGATGGGCGGGGAGCCTGTAGTTTGAATTCCGTGCGACTGTTTGCTTCGTTTGCGTGTAAAAGAGTCACCAGTGTAAAGTCTGCACCAAGAATTTTGGGATAGGTCATAGCACGGACGAGTTGTCCTGTTTTTAAAACACAATGTCCAATTATTTTCTTCCCTTTATAAAGTATGCATACGATCCTGAAAATCCCAGAACCTTCAATACCATCTCTTTGAAATTTAACACTGCCCGCAGCCTTGCCTTACTTGCGAATTGCCGTTTTTAACTTCTAGGTCCTACATTGCGTAATTACGTCTTACCGTTTGAACCCGACGTAATTGGCTCACGCTGTTAACGTACACCCTTTATTTCATCCCAATTATGTCTCATATTTAGTACTACGAAAACCACCGGTCTATGGAATGGGCTTGAGTTACGGAGTAGCTGCCCCAACCACCTTCACTTGCAAATAGTTCAAATTCTTGGGAAGTGTTGTGGAATTTCATCAAAATTTTTGACTGAAGTGGGCGGGGCAGTCACTCAATAATTCGAGCTCATTGGTGGTTTTCGTAGTGCTTTTTTGTATGT
>OX421446.1:9207321-9209821 GCA_949126865.1 Montipora capitata
ATTATGGTTGGGAGGGTAAATGCTCGGAGATATTAGCTACACCAAGCTACTCTAAAAATCCGAGGGTAAATAAAGATGTATGTATATGTATGTATAAAGGGGTAGTTTCTAAAGAAACTGTGGTGCTGCGTCGGTGGGGAAGTAGTATACAAAAATTTGGTTTTATCAACGGAGTTGATAATGTAAATTGGCCACCGTACAGAGATTCTAAAAGCTGACGTTTCGAGCGTTAGCCCTTCGTCAGAGCGAATCCTTCATTCGTCTTATTTTTGCCGTAACAGGCAGAGAAGAAAAACATCAAGCTTTGATGAACTGCAGAGAGAGAGGATATTCCTGCGAGTCTGTGGGGTTATGCATTTTAACGGATTTGTTCTACCTACGCCTGTTGTTGATTTAGAGGACTTATTTATTGTTTGGTTTGCGAACGCCATCAAGTAAAGAAATTTAGTGCCTAGCATTCCCGAAAGGGAGACGTATTTTACAGTGTAGTTTCGTTAGATCGAAGCCAAAGTAATTTGTTTTGGCCAATCAGAACGTTGATCGATGCAGAAAATTGAAGTAACCACTCATTGCAAAGGAAATACATGTGTCCAGCACAAAACGCGGGAAAACTCAAACATGTCTCAATTGCTCAATTGGCGTTTTTCGACACGCTCCAGATTCTGTATTGCGCAGACAAAATTATTTGTAAGAGGATAAAAGCATTGTTGGAAATCTACGGTATGAGTGGTTGTTAGTTTCATTTTGCGTGTTTGCTTGCTATGACTGGTTGCTTGACATTTTCATAAAGATGTTTAATGGAATCAGTTTTTTCAAAGTTTCAATTGTTGTTTGCAAAACATCTCCGGCATATTTCTCAGTTACCCATTTTAGGATAAATGTTTTCCCTCGTCTTCGTTCTAAAAACAGTATTAAGTTTAACATAAATCAAAGTTTTAAAATCATTACCTCAGACATTTTCTTTTGTTTATTTAACACTGGGTGTATAAATGTCCACAAAGATTAGACAATAATAAAGATCAGACATCAAGTGAAGCTATGATCCTCGCAGTTATGAACGCAATTTTTGCAGAGCAGAAAGGCAAACAAGGGTTCAGACTCTATGTTTGCGTTCGAGAACAAATATTAAGAGGAAAAGAAGGAAATAAGAGGAGTACTATTTTAAAAATTTCGTGAATTCGACCAAAATAAATTTTATAATTTAAAATTAGCGAAAAGTGGCAAAGATAACTCTGCCTTTAAAACAATAGACTGCGAGAAGTCCCTTCATAAATCAGTCGAGCGGCCAGCTTTTCTGAGGCAGTCGTGTTTTGTCACGCAAACAAATAAAATGACCGAGGGAGGCTTGGAAAGAGAAGTGTAAGAAGGGACTGTACCCGTTGCAGTAACCGACAACGGGAAATTCGGATTAGTCCGTTGACAATGCACCGCTGACATATTTTTTTATTTGACGAGTTAATTACTTCTAGTCAGATTGTGCTTCGATTATAAGCACGATATGGCTTTTGCGGAAGATTTCGATCATTTATCCCTTCAAATGGGAAACATGGAATACAAACAAGAGCAGAAACTTGCAGTCGAAGGTCTCTTATCGGGCAAGTATGTTATGGCTGTGCTACCAACTGGTTTCGGCAAGACCATTATTTGTGAGAGCTTTGTCTACGGGTGACCGAAATCAAACGCGATCCGATCGAGGTAAGCGTTCCTCGTTGCAGCATCACCGAAGACCAGATATTTATGGGTAGTTGCCTTCGAGAAGAAAGGGAATTTGTTAAAGAGAATGGCTTCAAACAAGTATTGGGTCCTTATTTCTGCAGAACAAGCTCAGTCTTCTGACTTCAGACCGTTCTAAACAAGAATTTGTCCTTGATAGTTGTGGACGAACATCACACCGTCGAAACTTGGCAAAACACTGCAACATTCAATTTGACATTTATTCTGCGAATTTGGCAAAAATCTGAGGCCTCTCTCTGCTTAGCTTTTCTACCGCTCTTTTTAGCGGGCTTCTTTGAAGTGTCGCTCATTAAATTCAAGGTAAATATAGTAGTTTTTCTGCGGTTTCCTTTGCGAATAGTTGATTGAATTCCACATGCACATTTATAAATATTCCCACGCCGTTACTGAAGTTATTTCGAGTGTTTATTTACATTAGCAATAAAAAAGGCGGAACCATCTCTCATATCACTTTCACTAATTAGATTAACAGATTTGGTCATTCTGAACGCGCCGGTTACTGCGACGGGTGCAGTCTCTTCTTACACTTCTCTTTCCAAGCCTCCCTCGGTCATTACAGGGTTGCCAAACCCAGTCGGAATCTGCGTTTCATTTCTCTGTTTTTTTATTTTATTTATTTATTTTATTACTGGGTTACCAGTATGGCAATCCCAGTCGGAAAATGCGTAGTATTTCTCGCTTTTTTCCGTGTCATGAAGAGTCTTGCCTGTCACTCCCCTGCTAAGTGGTGTCTTTGTGCACAGAACCTTCTGTGCGTATTTTGTTA
>OX421446.1:9229821-9237321 GCA_949126865.1 Montipora capitata
GTGGCAGAGAATATTTTCCCTTCTTCGGTACAGAAGTCATTGCAATAGAAGTTGTTATTTTGAGAATCCGTTCTCAATTTAGACGGCTGGTCACTGATCTCGAAACATCCTTCGTAAATTAGTTTTCCCGCAAAGTTGCCCCATAGAGAAATTGCGGACCGTTCGCTGGCAACATCGATCTTGATTTGCTAAAGGACGAGATAATTAGAGAAAAATTGGGAAGGTTACTGAGTCGAGTCTGACGAGATTGCTCACTATCAAAAATAGCCTCCAAGAAACAGATGAATTCGTGTGCATCCAGAATTTCAGAATTACCTAATACGCTTTTAACTAGCCTTAGGGTGATGTAAGTCCTCCCATTTTTTTTTAACTTTGCAAAGACATAGTTCTGAAAGTTGATCTCTTTAGTATCTATTCATTCAGTGTGATTTTTCATTTAAGTAAGAGTCAATTCAGTGAGGGGAAAGTAAGGTATTGACGAATATGTAAATGATGAACGAGAACTTTGTTTAAAAACAAGGCAGACAAATCATAAACTGAAAATAACGAAAAACAACAACAACAAAACCACTGATCTCTTAACGCTTTCCAAACTATTTTCAGTTTTTTCCAAAATCAAAATTCCGCAAGATTTTATAATTTTGACCTTTTTAAGCGGAATCACTCCGCTAAAAAACATAAATTTCATGAGAAAAATCGTAAGACTGCTTATATGTTGAGGAAATGGGCTTTATTCCACGCTTCTGGTGGAATTAGTAAGATACAAGTGGGACTTTTTTTTTCGTATTTTTGAGGAGGGCAATTTTTCTACAATTTCTTGCCACTGCAAGTTGTTAAAACTGGCGGACATGAAAAAAAGACGGTTTTAGTGAATTTAACATTTTCCATATTCTGCGGAGAGCCAAATTTATTCCTCAGAAATCAACATCGTTTATGCATTCCTCCTTTTATTCGGAAACCAAGGGTCCGAAATTCGGACCCTTGCTTTTCCCTCAGCTGAAATTGTGAAAAATTATATTATCTCTGTTCAGAAGCAAGGGTCTGAATTTCAGACCCTTGCTTTCGCTCCGCTGAAATAGTGAGAATATATATTATCTCTGTTCAGAAAACAAGGGTCTGAATTTCGGACCCTTGCTTTTCGTTCCGCTGAAATAGTGGAAAAAAATTATCTGTGTTCAGAAAGCAGGGGTCCGAATTTCGGACCCTTGCTTTTCGCTCCGCTGAAATAGTGAAAAAATACATTATCTCTGTTCAGAAAGCAGGGGTCCGAATTTCGGATCCTTGCATTATTTTATCTGTGTTCAGAAAGCAGGGGTCCGAATTTCGGACCCTTGCTTTTCGCCTCTTCTGAAATAGTGGAAAAAATATTTTATCTCTGCTCAGAAAGCAGGGCTCCGAATTTCGGACCCTTTCTTTTCAATCCGCTGAAATAGAAACTGTAATAATGATTATCGTACTATTATACGTGGAGGAGGATCCCAGTGTAGCCCTTGGGATATGTCAATTTCACTTGAGTTATTTTTAGATGTCACGAAAATGGAAGTCTGGTTCCCGAGACGACAGCAAAATTAGAAAATTCAAAATGGCGTTCCGAGTGGGATAGCGCGGTTTGTTCAACGAAAACGAGTTTCGGAAGCAAAGAGATTGGTTTATCTTGCCCCAAATCCTGGAAAACCATCACACAATGCCAGATATATCCTTAATACTTGCGGACGTCTCGGGAAACAGACTTCCGATGATCGATGCGACTTCCATAAATTTGCAAAAACATCTTCACTGGATATTCATCAGTTTGTACGTGTTAAGTCATTGTTCCTGAGATGACTGTTTGTTCGTATCCTTGTAAGCCTTCTTCAAATAAGACTTCATTCCTGGTAGAAGCTTTCAGTTTGAACTATCATCCAACGTAAATCCGAAACATATGATGCAACTTTTTGGTAGTTGCTGTGACCATAGCCGGCTTTCATCCCCACTACGTGCGGGAAGCGTGTAAGGTATCCATTCCTTATTTTAAGATCCCTTCCAGTAACAGATGACAAACCCAGCCTCTTTAACTTCAAAGACCTTTCCGGTGACAGGAGTCCTGCGATAGTTTTCGAGCTTCACTGCAACGAAATCTCCTTCTTTCAAAAGGTTGACGTCAGCGACTTCTTGCACATAGGTTCTAAACTTCCTGTGGTTTCCTTATTCTCTCTCTTTTTCTGTCTGAAAATAAAGTTGCAGCTTTCGATGAACTGAACTGAACTCAGGACTTACAAGGATCAAAAACGACACTAACCAATTTGACTGTCTGATTAAACCGGTATACATGTCACAGTAATTCCTAAGCAACAAAATGTGGTCTGTGTCATTAATTTTCTTGTACATTATGTTTTTTTACACATCTTTGCTTTAAAGGTTTCAACTTCTAGTTCATTTTTAATGATAAACTCATCAATTCTAGCATAGTTGCTGTCATTAGAAGCAGACTCTCGATGTTTTCTACTTTCCAAATGCACATTCAACTGAGTCACGTAACTCTCATTATCCAATTTTTCTGTTTTGACAGTTTTTCACTGAATGGCGTCCTTTGGAATTCGAAGTGTTTGGATAATCAAATGGACAGCCCCCAAGCTCTGATTCAAAATTTATGAAAGGAAATTTTTTAAACTCCTTGTAACAAGGTCGATAAAGTCCAGACGTATCTTCCACTTTTGTAAATGGGTGTTTCAGTTTCCTGACAAGCGTGTCTGTGGCCTGACTTGCATCAATGTTTAAATATTTATGAAATTGACTGATTAATCGAGAGACATACTCGTATTCCACCGTCTGGCTATTTCAGTAACACAACTTAACCCTTTAACTTCCTTTGTCTGTGATTTTCTAACCATAGTCACGGATCTTGACTGATGTGTAACAGGCGTTATACTTGGCAACAACCTAATTCTTTTTTTTTTGCCTGCTTTTGTCACTATAAAATCAACCCTTTTACTTAAAAACGTTACTACATGTCCACCGAGGTGAGTTAACTGGGAAAACAAAGATTCTTGGTCATTGCTCTCGTCACATTCCAGGTAAAAAATCTTCTTATTCACCCAGTTTATGCCTTCCATGGATTCTGGAATTTAGTATAAATGGGCATCGAAGTAAATATGAAATACCAAAGGCTAGAAAGCTGATACTAAGTGCTTTATTTACCGGTTTATCATTTACTTACTTCCTACGTGAGGAAAAAAAAAACTATATTTTCTGGCGCTTGTCCACCCCGCACTTGCCCCGAGTTGCGCATCCTGTTAGATTACTTGTCAGCTACACTATTGATGAAAAGTTGCGAAAGAATTTGGGAAGTTTGTTCGCCTATTAAAACCACCGCGGATGAATCTGGATAATCAATATATTGTAACAATTTTTACCTTGGTTTGAGACGGACGAGGCAAGGAAATATCCAGTAATTTGCCGTTTGTCTCTTTGGCGGGGTAGGACATTCTGCTCAGGCACAGTAGAAGATGATTAAATTAGAGAAGCAGCCTACAATGCAGTCTTATTTCGTACACCGCATGTTGTTGCACTATTTTCTCTCGCAAAAACCCGTTGCATCAATTTTCAACAAAAGGAAACCAAATAAATTGACTTCACTGTAAAGTAAAAGCAATTGAAACTTCCGATTGGTTTGAAATTAGTTCAGTTTCAGGGCGAGTTAATTTTGTCGGAAACAGATGGCGGATATCCGTCCCGCATTTGCTGGTTGCTTTCGGAACATCCAACACAATTGCCTTTGGAATGCTCGACAGATATGCTTCGAATATTTGGGGTTTTCCGTTTTTCATTGATGCGAAAATAACTACTTTAGCGTCGCTTTTGACCTTTTTCTTAACCTGGTTAAATAAAGGCTACGTAACAGGCGAATCGTGAACGGTTAAAAACCCTTTCTACGTAAATCGGCAAATGCAAAGAATACGCACTTTTTACATCTCAGGACAGAAAGCTCAGCACCAAAAAAAAATGATTGTGAATGGCTAATATGTTGACAATAATTTAACTCACGTGTAATAGGAGAAGACATTTCTCCCTGACATCACTCCCTGAAATTAGACGATAGGAACATCTGTTAGTTATTTTATTCGGGTCTTGTTTCTAATTTTAAGTAACATGTTTAAACTTTTTTCGGTGCATCGGTTCAAAGAAGACACCAAAAAAAATTGCTGTAATGGTGGTCATTTGAAAATGAAGATTCACCAGCCTTGATTTGAAACAGGTGATGCGTGCGAAATATTTGACAAATAAGCTCAGGGAAATACGTCTTCCCTTTTTGCAAAGGTTTAGGAAATGCACAGCATCTAAGATTATATTGCATCGGCATATTTTCTTAACCATACCTAGCCGTTGGAGCTGTTGCATAAGTTTATTCCGAGGAGAAATACTAATGGCCTACCGAGAGACATACCGGGATGTAAAGAGAACCTTGAAGAATCACTGGTATTATCAAATCCTATCGCATGAATCTCTGGAAAACAGAAATACTAATGTTAAAAACTTGGAGTTTTCTAGGACGTTAATTTTTATTTTACATGCCTGATCCCTTTATTTTTCTTCCTTTTTTTTTTTTCTTTTCTTTGTGATCTATTTTTGGGGAAAAAAATTTTGTGGGGAAAGCCAAGAGTTTTGTCGCTTATTAAAGTGGGAAAAAGTGGTCAAGGCCGACGCCACCCTCAGGCTAACCGCAAGCGGCCTATCAGATTCTTTGCGTGGGAGAACGGAACAGTAAATTTATACAGTAGACTGCGAGCAGTCTCTCTTTTAAACTTTTGCTCTAGAATTATAGAATCGTTGAAACGAACGCGTACGTTGAACTTTCAATGGCTGAAGCAGCGGGTCTCAAATACGCGCTCTAAAAAACGCCCACGGTATTTGCGACCCGCAGTTTCAGCCATTTTGAACTGTTCGTTCGTTTCAAACAAATTCAAAGATTTAGTGCAAAAGAGAGCCTGCTCGCAGTCCAGTAAAGTTAAAATAGGGCCGTTTCAATCTCATTATTCTTGCAACGTTAATGGTATTGTTGTACTGCTGAAATAAAATATATTTCATACATTTAAAGCTACAGTTTATGCAAAATTTTGGGAGCTGATATAGAAGTGATTAATAAGAAGCGAATGTTTCAGGGACGCTTTCTAAGCGGAAGACCCAGTTTCACCAGAGGGAAAAAGATATTCATTGGAAGGACTTTGTGTAGTCCTTTGTCATCTTTCTTTTTGGCTGTAATGCATCTTAACTTGTAAAACGTTAGGCGAACGCTCACTTCCGGCTACCATTTGCTCCTCAAGTGAATTTAAAACAAAAGCAATACAGTAAGAGAGGAATGAACTCCTTACACACATACCGAGCTGCGATGATGGTATTGATGAATCTCTGGAATCAAAGTCATCGAATCCAACGCCATGCTCAAGTTCTGATTTTTGTTTGAACGGGGATGGGAACGAGCTTCTGGTGTCCGAGTCTTCATCCATGTTGAGACCTTACTGCAGAAAGGACTTCTCTTTGTGTAGCGCTATTCAGTGGTTTTATCTTAGCACTTTTGGCGGCATTGCAACGGTTACAAATTTATTCAAATGCCGTTTCTTCGTCCACCCCTAGCCGTTGGCATCTGTCCAACCCACCGGAAACTCTAAATTTGATTAGTTCCGCGGGCTCCGCGGTTTTCAGACCGCAGTGTCTGTTTGTTCACTGAGATATGAAAAAAATCTTGTTTGCGGCGTTCGATAAAACGTCCCCGCTCCAGATAATTGATTTGGTTATTTTTATGACTGTTTTCTTGTCATACTGAAGAGAGGGAACTCTTGTCATTGCTTGTGATAAAGTCGAACCTATTCTTTGTATTTAATTTTTCAAAATCATTAAAGTATATTAAAGTACAATATCAGTTATTAGTCAAATACGGATTTGCTTTGGAACAGAAAAATTATTGTGTAACAGGAGAAGTACAGTCATGTTTGGAATGACACTACGTAACAATGACAATGAACTATTCTTGAGCGACGCCAATTCATAGAGCAGGGTTCACACTTGGCAAGTGACAGATCGGTTTGCTCGGCACAAGAACAAGTCGTGAGAAAAAAATGACTAACACCTCTCTGTGGTCCATAAAAGTCGAAAATGGACAAGTTTTCATTTACCTCGGAAAAGAGAAACTGAAAATGCATCAAGTATATCGAAGGGTATTTAGTGTAAAAAAGTCTCTTTATAAAGGGAAGGATTCCCTGCTGGTAAGAACGAATCTTTTCATTTGGCTTATTAATTTTTTTCTATCTACGATGGATAAGACGAAGCGGTCTGACTCTCGCTTTATACGTTATGTTTTTGCAGTTCAAATTCGAACCTTGCCCAAATGGAACTCATACTAAGTGCCATTTGAAAGTTAAATATTGCGACCCATATGCTAGTGATGGCATCTTTAGAGATTACGAGCGTAGTTAACGAGCGTGAGAATGAAGAACACGACACTTCCACGGACAAAACTTCACAGAGAGACTCAACCTTTGATTCCAGTCTGGATAGAACAGATCTGGAGATCACTCATATCAGCTCATCAGGTATGTAAAACGCTAAGATACGAGGAATTTTGTACGTGACACTTGCTCTCAATCGTTCTCCTGGAGGGGTGGCGATCTTGATCATTCCGAGTATTAATTATAATTATTCATTATTGGGTTTGAGGTTGTGTCGTTTATATCGTTTACTTCTACGTATTTCAAAGGTGCTAGCTAGCAGATATAACAAATCGTCCCAATATGAAGGGTAACAAATCTAAATTATTGTCATGCAGTATGCTTTAATTTTAATTATTTCTGTTTCGACCCACAACTTTGGCAGGCCTCAGTTAAAGATTTTACCTTTAAATTCTGTTTGTCGGTGATAGTCGATACTTTGGGAGTGACTACGTTCAGAATGTTCGTATGGTTATCAAAAGAAATAGCCCACAAAAGCAGTCTGGAATTTGTCACTGTTATTTCAGCCCCAATTTTGAAAAAAACCGCCGCCGAAGACTCGCCCACGACCTTGGGGTAACTATTAGTTTTCAGGTGTCGATGGAACGACTAATAGAAATGTGAGAACTGAAGAAGATTCCTGCACCAGCAATGGGCGAATCCAAAAGAAATCATTCAAAGCAAAAATCTCCCACAATTTGTTATTAAAACAGTTTGCTTCTTTTTTTTTTTGAGTTAACAATAATTGATATGATCAGCATTGTAATAAAGACGATCCGAAATTTTGTTTTATTTCAGATTCTCTTCTGCTTGCGAAGTCTACCTTGGCCTATGTCGTCGGCCTCTTCCACATTTCAAGGAAGATTGTAATCGAACATCTCACTTTTGCTGCTGGAGAAGCAAGAGATGGGTTCTGTCAGGTGGCATTCGACCACAAGAATGTAAAAATACCGACCGCCGCCTGCGACTGGATCGTCAGACACTTCAGTCGAGCTGGCGATTACGTCGTTGACCTCTTTTGAAAAAATGCTACTGCAGT
>OX421446.1:9242321-9244821 GCA_949126865.1 Montipora capitata
AAAAAATGAGTTTCTGAAGAGCGTTTTGCGAAAGCGAAGCGGTCTTAGGTCAAGTTCAGCAGATCTTCTCGTGCGCCCACTGCAAAATGATATGTAGTTACGGTAGTGGAGATCTACTAAGTTGTTTAAACATTTGTACATAAAGCAGAGATCTTTACATTCTAAGTAATATGAAAGAGGTAAGAGGCGTAAAGCCAGTAAATGCGACTTCTAGTCAGGCCTGAGTTGGTGGTGCGGATGGCAGCCCAGAATGAAACGCGTGGCGCGCCGCTGAACCCCCTCAAGCAGCATGAGACTGACGGCCCCAGACTTCACTCGTATATTCTAGGTTGCTGCGCACAAAGGCAAGGTGCAGTGGCGACGCAAAAAGCCAAGCCTCCGATTAGCCTTAGCCACTATGATGGAAAATGCAAGCTCCAAGTGAGCGTGGTGGTAACAGTGACCCCGAGGTCCTTCTGGGAAGCCACGGCCGGCAACGCGTGGCCCCCCAGGACGTAGGGTTTCCAGATGTTTTTGACAACAGATCATCGGCTCTTTCCGCTCTGTTTTGTCTTGCTGGGATCAGTAAATTTTGACCGACAGGCGGATAATTTTTGACACTTATAATCCAATCAGGAAGAGAATTTTCATTGGATAGCTTCTATGTAAATATGTATAGTAAATGGACGTTGACCTAATACTTGAAAAGATGTGATAAAATATGGTAGTTACAACAAATTTGAATGGAAATCTAAGAGTAACGGAAAAATAACCGAAGTGACTGTAAATAATTAACTGAAATCTATTATGTTTCTTTGCGGATATTAAGACCGTTGGGATCAATTGTTCCGCATTTTAAAATTAAAAAAGCTTCCCTTACGGATCAAGTCTCTGTTGGAAAACATTATTCGATAGGAATTAATTGCATGTCGTGAGAAATGTTGTGTAGTTATTTCCCATATTGCGGTCCGGTCATTCCTGTCATCCGGGAATTTTTCTAGATCTTTGACCATGTGCGAAAGCTCGGCGGAAGACGGCTTTCACCAACTGATTCAAGAGAGTCAAAATCAATTTTCCTTCCCCTCCCCCCCCCTACATTTAGTTTCTTGTGGATGGTGGGTGTGCCCTCACCTTTGCTGGAATCATGTCTTCTATATTTGGGTATTTCCTAGGTTAGTGTGCTGGGCTGGGTATCCCAAACAGACGGAGTATTTGTGTCCCTGCAAACGGAGCTCGCCTAAAGCAATGCCTTGCCAACAACATCAGTCAGACTGTATGGAGCATGAAGCATAAAAAGTTTTATTATGTAGCGACGGAATTTTATACGATAAACGTTGCAATATTTCACATGTGAAGAAAGTGATACGTACAATCAGCTTCGTGTATAGTTTTAGACGCTCCGTGAGCGTAAACGGGGCTGCATGTGGTACATGTTACACAAAGGGCACTGCGTTGAGTGGTATTGAAGGCGCTGAAACTGGATTTTCCCAGGAGTAATGCTGGCTGGACCAATCGGAAAATAAGAAGGAAAATAGCCTAGAAATCCAATAGGTATTCTTAGTGTCTCCTACAATAGAAGAAGCAGTAAGTTTCCCACCAGTGTTCAGGATCAAACCCTTTATTTCACATAATTCTGGACTAGCAGGCATTAGTCAAATTTCCAATTGGTTTTTTGACCTGAAGACTGTGCAGAGTTGAGTGCAAATACAGATTCACTCAAGATGTGCGATTCCTTTGTTAAACCCATATCCAACCAGAAATAGTTGCCAGAGAATTTGCCATTTGGTTTCAGTGTTGTACATAACATTACAGTTAGTAAAATATCAGAAATACAGCTTACTTTGATATCCGGCGGCGAAAGATGCAGTTTTTGTCGAAGCCCATCATTCGTCGCTCCAGATATTCATTTTTCACCGCTTGTGTTGTTTATCGAATTTACGTTGCATTCTTGAGCACCAGAAGAGTATATTTTGTTTAAAGATCGAATAAAACACCATTCGCTTTACATCGGCTTCGCCGCCATTGCTTGTACTGTGTCGACCGGATAAAAACTACGCATTTATACTAACCCCTGAAACTGTACCAAGGATAGGAGCAGAAGATTCTAGGCACAAAGACAATACTTAGCAGGGGAGTGACCGGAAAGACCCTATTGCACAGCTTTTCCGATTTCCGACAGAGTGAGAGGTAAAAAATGAAACGAAAAAAATGCTACTTATTTTTCGACTGGATTGCCGCATGGCAACCCAGTAATAATATTTAACGATTATTCCAGAACCCGCGTTGGATATGAGATGGTAAACAGCCAACGTTGGCTATAACCAGTCTCATATCCAACAATAGCGAATGGAATAATAGTTTTATTAAATTCCTTCAACTCCAAAAGTTTGGAAGTACGAAATACGAGAGAAAAAGGCGAGAAAATCCGAGCGAAATCGAAAAAACTTGATGAAGATGTGATGTTGTGTAATACCTGGTGGTCAGACAGACGCAGCCAGGCTAATCACAAAAACATTTCTTA
>OX421446.1:9272321-9284821 GCA_949126865.1 Montipora capitata
TGCTCTTGTTCATGTGGTAAGCACACTAGTACAGAACGCATGCGCATTCGTAAAATACGTATTAAGAAAAAAAAAATTGCAAAAACTCGGTTTGGGTCCCCCGTGCTACTTTCGATCCAAAGAGGGAGAGATTAATCGGTCCCTGAGCCATACGTGATTAAAGGAGATGTTATCAGGCTAAAGTACAGAGCTGATCATGAATTAGCCGGCTTGGAAAATGGCAACAGGCTTGTGAGAATGCTCTTAACCGAGAAATAGATGCCTTATTCTCTTCGGATTGGAGGAGAGTGGTGTCGGATAATCCACAACAACCAGCAACCTGTGTGCGGAGAATGCAAAGAGTTAGGCCACACTAGGAAACGATGTTCGGAAATTGAATGCAGGATTTGTAAAGAGAAGGGTCATTTGTTGTATGTGTGTGACAAACGGGTCATTCAAGCTGAAGAACCGAGAAAGCAGGAGGATCAAGGAATGGAGGTTGTACCTTTGTCACCGGCGAAAACGTCTAGCGATAATGACGCTGTTAACGTAAAAGGATCTAATGATGATGAAAGAAACATTGTGCAACAAGAGAGCAATGAAACGGCTAAGGACACAGTTGATACATTGGAGGCTATGGTCACGGAGCATACGGTTTAGGCATCGCCAACAATGCTATTGTCTTCGGCGACATGTACTTGCAGTGCTGAAATTTGCAAGACCGGGCATCAGAGATTAGCAAGTTGAGAACTGATTGACTGTGATTTGTTTGTTGCTCCGCCGGAAATCAGACGGTGTCAATCAAAATCTTAAGTGTGTGAAATTGATCTCAAGTCGGTGTCAATCAAAATTGTAGATGCGCGAAGTGATGTCCAGAAATTTAACAATGCCATTTTAACTTACAGCCGCGTTTTTGCATGGAATAACCAGATCTCATAGCGTAACGGTCTTTGGCACTGGTTACGATTTGTATCTTTTTCACGATGTAACCAACTCTGCTATTCACGGCGATACCAACACGGACGGATGAAGATGACGACAACTTGTACCCAATTTTAAGCAAACTGTCTTGAAGGGCATCGAAGACTTTGTTGGGGTCTCCGCTAAGTTTCCGCAGCTGCCAAAGCGCCCCTCCATTTATTTGCAAGTGAAATATTGGGTTGCATTCACTCCTCGACGGTGTAGACATGTGTAGGAATGCAGGATTGATGGGGATTCTACGAGCTCTGAAAAGAGCTCCTGATCAATACTCTGCGTTTCTTTCAAAGAAGACATTCCAAAACTAAGAGGCAGTAGAGAAGCATACAAGCGTAGAGAAGCGTCTCTTCTCATCAAAAGTGATCCTATCGGTGCGGTAAAGCTTTAGAGTTGCCCGCATCAGTAACTCATTACAATTACAATGCTTTCGTATGAACAGAGCATTTCTGCCTTTTACATCCGGGATGTAAAAGGCAGATTTCGGACTCTGATTCGGACGGAATAACTCAGCATCGACGGGCAAGAATCCACCCTGTCCCAAATTTGGGTGCTAGTAAGCAAAGAGATAAGAATGCTGCTACAGCTGCTGCTAAAAAGGCCTATACCGATAATGTTCCATAATGGCAAATTCGTATTTATTCTTTTTCTCCCTGATTCTATTAATGCCCATTCTGGCTAGTATTAATTGCAATGGCCTTCGCTGTCCGAACAAACGAAAAATGGCTTTTTCTTTTTTTAAGAGGAACAGATTTGACATAATTTTTCTGCAGGAAACACACTGGACGGTTGAATTAGATATGCAAATAAAACGCGAGTGGGAGGGTGATGCTTTTTTTGCCCATGGGACGAACTCTTCTCGAGGTGTGGCCATACTGATTGGTTCGCGCCTGGATTACAATGAGAGGCAAATTCGGAGGGATAACGATGGTCGTGTTTTGAATATGCTTTTGGAAATTGACGATCGCACGCTTAACTTGATTAATGTTTTTGCCCCATCAAAAGATTCTCAGCGCCGTGCTTTTTTCTCGGATTTGAATAGGTTTCTGTCGGATTCAAACGATAACATCTTGGGAGGCGATTTTAACTGTATTTTTAACTCGCGCTTGGATAAGCTCGGTGGGGTTCCTAATGCGCGTCAATCCGCGTCCTTGCTTCTAAATGCCCTTAATACACGTTTCAGTTTGGTAGACGTTTGGAGGGAACGACATAAGGATGAACGCAATTTTACGTGGACAGGTAGAGATCCAAGAGATCCATCTCTTTTCATCCGCACACGTATTGATTACTTTTTTATTTGCAAACCCGTTAACCAATGTGTAACCGCAACGGATATTCAACCGTATTCCCACTCGGATCACGATTGCTTGACTCTGACCATTGATTTTGAAAGAATTGAACGCAGCCTCGGATACTGGCACTTTAATAACGAGCTTCTTGCGGACGGTGTTTTCCAAGAGAAAATCGAGCGTTTCTGGTCAAATTGGGTTGAAGAGTTCGAAGATTTTGCTGACCTTTTTCAGTGGTGGGAGAAAGAAAAGTTAAGCTTTAAGCGGATTGCTATAAGACGGGCGACGATTATTGGAAAAATTCAGCGTCATGAACGGTTTGTTTTACAGAGTAGATTGGATAAGCTTCAGGAGCTGGCAAAGAATGGTACTACTAGTGATATAGAGCAATATCTCTTAGCAAAGGAGGGCTTGAGGCAATTCGAACTTAAGGAGTTAGAGGCTATTAAAATACGAGCAAAAGCGCAGTTTGTCGAGGAAGGTGAAAAGAGTCCTCGGTTCTTTTTTTCTCTTGAGAAATGCCGTCGTTCAGCACAAAACATACGTGTTTTAACGAAGGATAACATGGATACCGTTACTGAAACTAGGGGCTTGCTTGGGGATGCCTTTTCTTTTTATAAACATCTTTACACGGCGCAGCCTTGTGACGAAAAGGTACAAAGGGAATTCCTAGATGGAGCATACCCCGAACTTGTAGAGAATTCGCGAGACTCTTGTGAAGGAGAGATTACAACTGGGGAGTTAAAAAGGGCTGTTGATGCAATGGAGAAGGATAAGTCGCCTGGTCTTGATGGCATTACTACCAATTTTTATAAACATTTTTGGCACCTGTTAGGTGATAAATTAGGTCAGGTCTATAACCATGCGTTTCGGGTTGGCCGCCCGCTTTTCGGTGTCACAACGGCGAGGGGTAATTTCTTTATTATTTAAGAAGGGTGACCGTACTCAGCTGAAAAATTGGAGGCCCATCACTCTTCTTACGACCGATTATAAGATTCTATCTAAAGCGCTTGCGAAGAGGCTACATGAGGTGTTGCCGCTCATCATTCACTCAGACCAAACTGCTTCCATTAGGGGGAGAACAATCAATGACAATGCTCGGTTATTACACGATGTAATTGCGTATGCCAACACAAACTCTGTGCCACTTGCTGTTGTAAGTGTCGACCAGATGAAGGCCTTCGACAGAGTATCGCACGATTTCCCGTTCAAGTGTCTTAAGCGCTTTGGCTTTGGCCCTTCCTTTATCCAGTGGATCCAAGTTCTATATAACTCTGTGTCAAGTTCCGTCAAGGTTAACGGCTGGCTAACTGCATTTGTCCATTTGGAGAGAGGATTAAGGCAAGGCTGTCCATTATCTATGCCTGTGTATTTTCTAACTGCTGAATCCATGGCTATCAATATTCGCTCAAATCCCGGAATCCATGGTGTTAAACCTCCTGGGTCCGAAAACGAAGTTTGGCCCGAGGCCAATGATTGTCAAGTTAGCGGGACATGAAGTTTATGAGGGCGAAACGCAATCTTGGCGGCAAAAAAGATGTTTGTTAATGAGGATTTGACCAAAATAAACCACAAATTCATGATGCATATCAAAGAGCAGTGCCCCGAAGGTGTTTCGGTTTTCACAGTCGACGGCGCAGTTAGGATTAGGTCGTCTAATAGGGTTTTCCGTGTTACAAAGTCTGAAGATTTGGCCAAGTATAGGTTAACTGAGGTTGCGGATGCTGCTGACGGCGGAGAAAACTCGGTGTGGCTGCTGGTCCCGAAGTTTAGAGATTATTTCACGTGTTAGTTCTGTGTTTCCTGTGCTTAGGTTGCTTTGGGTCAATTAACTGCTATTATTTTGCCTGTGCCGGAGTGATTCCAAGCTCTGATCCAGTTCGCGTATTTACGACGGTGGATTTATAAGACGTCGCTGATTTAAGTCTATTGCAGCTGCAAGCTAGTGAACCTATATAAATATGTGTCTTTGTTTTTGTTGTGTTCTTTTTACTTTTACTGAGCAGCAATTTGAGGTGAGCAGTTTTAATCATATTTGCTTATTGCGTTATTTAGATGGGGGTTAGTCTAGATATTTATCGGGCAGCAATTGGACTTTTCTGCTTTTTTAAATTGCTTTATGCTAAGACCTGTCTATTTTCAGTTTCCTTTGTCTTACTTTGTTTACATTTTGGCACACTGCTTGCTATTTTCTTTTTAATCTGTGTAGATGTTCATGTGAATCCCGGGCCTGAACGTTCTACGTCTTTGAAAGTTGGTCATTTAAATGCTCGGAGTATAAACATTTCGCGTAGGTCGAATGTTACTGAAAAGTTTGAGGAGATTACTTCCATTATTTTGAATGAAAATTTTAGCATTTTTGCTTTGAGCGAGACATAGTTGAATGCTTCCATCCCAAATCATTTGTTCGATATTCCCGGTTTCTGTCCTCTAATTCGGTTGGACAGATCAGATGGCAGGCGTGCAGTAGGTGTGGCCATGTATGTTTCGTCCGAATTTGCTCCAAGAAGGAGGTTCGATCTTGAAACAAATGAATTTGAGTTGCTTTGGGTCGAGGTAAAGATTAATTCTTCTACTTTGCTCTGCGGGGTTTTTGTTATAGGCCAGAGTTTCCCAGGAATGAAATGAATATAAAGTTTTTGGAAAATTTGCAGTCTTGCATTGATAGAATTAATCAGGAATCCGACACTTTTCTCGTTTTAATGGGAGATTTTAATAGTCATTATGATTCTGCGAATCCGTCGGAATGCAGTGATTTTGGTTGTTTATTGTGTCGATGGTTTGAATGTAATAATTTGCACCAAGTAATTACTGAACCAACTCGAGTCACGGAGACAGGGGCTTCGTTGTTGGACCTTATCATTACTAATTATCACGGCTTTTTCGTGTGTTCAGGAACTTAAAGTCCCCCAGCAAATTGCGATCACTCATTTATTTTTGCCAAATTTTGCATTTCTTTTCGAAGCCCAAGTGTTATACTCGGCAAGTCTGGGATTATTCCAGCCTCAATGTAGAATTTTTGAACTCCTGTTTGAATGACTTTGACTGGGATTCGTGTTTGGTTGGCTGCAACGACATCAACCTCGTCTATCGGGACTGGTTTTCTAATTTTCAAAGCCTTGTTGAGCAACACATTCGTCGTAAGACCGTAGTTATTCGCCCTCACGACAAGTCTTGGATGAATGGTAAGGTAAGAGGAACCATTAGAAAAAGAAATAGATTGCTCAGTTAAAATTTATTCAAGGCTTATATTAAATCACCGGCATCGTGGGAGAAATATAGAATTCAAAGAAATTATACATCTTCTCTAATTAGGCATAGTAAAAAGATCTATTATGAGAATCTCAATTCGAAGCTGTCTGATCCTACCATTTGATCTAAAAAATGGTGGGGGATCGCCAAATCATTATATGGGCAAAAGATTCAGGGCACAATTCCTCCACTGGTTGAAGGTTCCAGAACCATTTTTAATGCCAAGGAGAAAGCAGAGCTGTTCAACGAGTATTTCGCCAGCCAAAGTACTTTAGATGATAGTATGGCGGAGCTGCCGTTTGAAATAGAGTATTTTCAATCTTCTAGGATATTATCACACGTGACTACTACAGAAAGAGAAATTAGGGATTTGTCTAGCTGTTTAGATATCAGTAAAGCGTGTGGCCCTGATGGCATTAGCAATAAGATAATAAAGATTTGTGCTGATGGACTCTCGGGAGCGTTTGTTAAACTGGTTAACCTGTCGTTTTCGGTGGGGGTTTTTCCGGAGGGATGGCAAGTTGCAAATGTGATACCAATTTTTAAGAATGATGACCGTCAGTCTAAATCAAATAATCGTCCTGTTTCTCTGCTTGATTCATTTTCCAAAATTACTGAAAAAGTTGTTTTTATCAGACTATATAATTTTTTGTTAGAGATTGGTTTTCTCATTCCTTTACAGTCTGGTTTTCGCCCTGGTGATTCAACTGTAAACCGGCTCGTTTACTTGGTGCACAGAATTTATGCGGCGTTCGAACAAGGAAAGGAGGTTAGAATGGTGTACCTTGATATAAGTAAAGCATTTGACAAGGTGTGGCACAAGGGTCTCAGTTTTATATAAACTTGAAGTGATTGGGGTTCGTGACCCTTTGTTGAGCTGGTTTTGTACTTACCTCTCTGATCGTAAACAACGAGTTGCTATCGACGGCCAGTCCTCCGACTGGATTGGTACTAATTCCGGTGTACCTCAAGGCTCTGTGCTTGGCCCTTTACTTTTTTTAATTTATATCAACGACATTGCCGATAACGTCCCGTCCGATTGTCTTTTATATGCTGACGATATTTCACTTTTTGATGTTGTTGACGACCCCACCGTTTCGGCAGTTAAATTAAATTCTGACCTTGAGCGAATTTGTGATTGGGCGAAACGGTGGCTTGTAACTATCAATACTTCCAAAACTAAATGTATGACGTTCTCGGTCAAGCGTTTTAAGCCTTTTCATCCTTTCGTTTTGTTTGATAATGAGGTAATTGATGAAGTCATGCAACATACTCACCTAGGCGTAGCGCTTGCTAGCAATTTATCTTGGAAACAACATATTTTTAATGTCTACGAGAGAGCTAGCAAGAGAGCGAATATGTTGAAGGGTTTAAAATTCAAACTTTGAAGAAACACTCTCGAGAGGCTTTATAAATCTCTCGTTCGCCCTGTATTGGAGTATGCGGATGTGGTTTGGGATGGATGTACTGAAAGCGATGTGATCTCCTTGAGCATGTGCAGTACGAGGCTGCTAAAATTGTTACCGCGGCCATTAAAGGAACTAGTAAGCATCGCCTTGCGCTTGAACTTGGTTGGGAAGAAATGTAAACAACCTTTGTCCTAACTATCTTAAAAACCTACTTTCTTTACAAGTCTCTGAGAGAACGAGTTATTCATTAAGAAATCTTAAACATTTGACTCTTTTTGCCAGTCGCACTGAACGTTTTAATAAATCATTTTTTCCATCTACTACAAGGTTATGGAATAATTTAAGTATTGACATACGGAGCACTCTTTCCCTGAGTGTATTTATAATAAGAAATCCCTTTTATCCTACTTTTCATTTCCTGCAAAAAATGTTCTTTACGAAGTTGCTCTTGATAGGTTTTCTTCTATGTAATATTCATACACGGCTCCGTTTAGATGCTTGCGCTCTCAATTATTATTTATTTAAAATAGGACGTAAAGAATCGCAAGCCTGATTCTGTGGTTTTTATTCAGACTCTGTAAAGCATTTTTTCCTGAAGTGTCCTTTGTTTGCTGCCTCACGTTATAAACTGCTCTCCTCAGCTGCTCAGATTTTTGCTGACAGGTGGGCCCATATGTCTGATACAGCAATCTTATCGGCTTTCCTGTCTGGATGCCCATCTCTTTCTTATGATGAAAATAAGGCTTTAGTTTTGCTTGTCCAGACGTTCATCTTAGATTCTAACCGATTTTATGTAACTTGATTTGTCCGCTCTTTTTACTGTCTTACTCCTATAATGAAATGTATGTATACTCGAAGTAAGCCCCCTCGATGAGTCTTTGTAACTCTTGGGGCAAACTTCTTGTTTGAATATTGTTTAAATTAAAAAAAAAAAAGAAAACGAAGTTAAATTATCCCAGTTCGCTGATGACACGACCCTCTTACTCACGGATGAGCATTCAATTGCTGCAATCTTTCGCGTTTTCGACCGGTATGAACTCGCCTTCGGGGCTAAAATGCAACGGATTGCGGAGCGGTGATTTTTCTAATCGAACTGATCAGCTCTATGATTTTGCCTGGTATAATGACTACATCCAGGAAAAAATTCTCGGTCAATGGAATGAATGCCAAGCTTTCAAAGATCAATAACATCATAGCAGCCTGGCGTCAAAGCGAGCTTAGTTATAAAGGCAAGGCCTTGATTATTAATAGTTTCTTAACATCGACTTTGTGGTACAATGTTAACTCGCTGTCTGTTCCGTCTTGGGTTATCACGCAAATAGAGCAATCAATGTAAAGTTTTTGTTGGGGCAACAGGCACCCTCTTGTCAATCGGGACATATTGGCTCTCTCTCTGAAGGAAGGGGGTTTTAACATTCCACGCCTTGAAACTAAGGTCCAAGCCTTTAGGTTGAACACTTTTAGAAGATTATTGTCGGGTGAGGACGCCCTCTGGAAAAGTTTTACGGCCTACTTTCTACGTATCTCAAATATGGAACTTGGCAAACCATCCCTAGTACTTGAGTACCCTCTCCAACGCATTGACCGTAACATTCCAGCTTTTCACAAGGAATTATTATCCGCTTGGGTGAAACATGAGCCGTGCCGTCTTCGCACAAATGTACCAACCATGGCCACGGACATCCTAAATGAACCACTCTTTCTTAACAGTCATTTTACTCTCCATGATGAGGTACTGTTTTTCAAGGACTGGATTGCAGCAGGGGTTATTAAGATAAGCGATATTTGTTACGAGGTAGTTCCTGGCTTTTTACCTGTCAGAGCTGTTCACGATATCTTGGCTGGCCAGTTAGGGAATGATGGTCGCACTTTAGACAGAACGTCCCGAGAGTTGAATAAGATCATACCCGCGATCCCTCAGCATTGTACGAAACAGATATGCTCGAAGCGAAGAAGACCACCCCCTACTCTCCAACCCTGTTTTGCGATCCGCACTGCGGGTGCATGTCAAACTTCGACTGATATCTTATCTTGTAGGACGCGACATTTTTATGGTCAATTACATGATCGGAATAAGCCAGTTGTTCCAGCAATAGATCGATGGAAAGCCTCCCTTCAGCCTGAGCCTGTCTTTACCTCCAAGCAGTGGAAGACCCTATACTCACCGTTAGTAAGCAATAAGCAGGGAGACACCAATTGGAAGATTGCCCATCGAGTTCTTCCTACAGCCCTCTCTCCAAATAGGATGGGACAAGAGAAAATGAGGGGACAGAGAAGGAGGCTCCCGGTCCAGCCCTTGGGATATGTCATGTCCACGAAAGTTATTTTTAGTCGAGCGGAAGTCTTCCGAGACGTCCGCATGCAGGCCAACCTCGGTCCGATGTTTGAAAGAAAAAATATATACATCAGCCTTCCACGTGCGGCATCATTTTCTCTTTTCACTAAGAACCTGAGAGCGAGGCAAGACTGCATGCGGACGTCTCAGAAGACAGACTTCCGCTAGAACAAAGACTTCCGCTCGTCTAAAAATAACTTTCGTGGACATAACATATCCCAGTCAACGCCTTGAGCCTCCCTTTCTGTCCTTTCATTTTCTCTTGGATGGGAATATTGGACACGCCCAATTGCCATCGCTGTGGTTCTATTGATAATATTGAACACGCCTTGCTTGAATGTAGAGCTGTGGATACCTTTTGGGGATATGTAGATCAGTTTATCCGGAAAATTTCAGAGAATAAATTGGTGCTCTCTCCAGCCATTAAGATGTTAGGAAATGCGCCTTCAAGGGGTGATCCTCTCAGTGAAAGAGCTGTGGCTTTGATCAACTGGGCTCTTAAAAAATGTTTAGAAACGCATTTTACTGTAAAAGTTAACGGTAAAAAAACAACAACGGCGATTATAGACCGTTCAACGGTCATTTACAAATTGAAGGATCATGTGATTATACATACGCATGCGTTCTGTACGTACTATGGTGTGATTAGTAGTGTGCTTACCACATGTTGAAATGCAAGAAAAAAATTCCAAACTATAAACCTTGTTAACATAGGTTCTAACAGAGGAGCTGCGAGTAGTCAAGGGGTTAAAGCTAACGTTAGGCCCGGCCTAATTGAATTGAATCATCGAATGTTATCGAACTGAATGTTTGAATTGTTGAGTTGAAGGTTTGAACAGCTACATTGAATGTTTGAATTGCCAAATGCACGTTTGAATTTTGACACTAAAGAACGCCATAAATCCGGGCTGCGCCCAGAGTTTTTCGACCTGTAAAAGAGACCGTATATAAAACATATTAAACATATATTTTTATACTTCTTCGCGTGAAACCCTAAACGAGACCTTCACGGCTACATATGTTCTATATATGTTGGTGTTTTTCCCAGATAGTGAGTGAAACCAAAATCCGAAATTTACACCCTTAAGCGAGACGACTAGCATAGCGCTTTGCGGTGAAGTTTCGTTGGATCGAAGTTAAAGTAATTTATTTTAGCCAATCAGAACGCAGGTCGATTCAGACAATTAAATTAACCATACATTGCAAAGGAAATGCATGTATCCAGTACGAAACGCGGGAAGACGAGGACATGTCTCAATTGTTTTTTGTCTCACCCCCGGTTCGCTGGCGCGAGAATAACTATGGCAATCAAAAAGTGGTAAAGTCCGAACGCATCCCAAAATCCGGCAAAATCCGAACATCCCCGAACACATTTTAATTTTTGCGTTTCCTTTAAAATAGTATTAAGTTCAACATAAATCAAAAGTTCTTGAATTCATTTCATTGACAATATCTCGGACATTTTCTTTTGTTTATTTAACACTGGGTGTATAAATGTCCACAAAGATTAGACAATAATAAAGAGCAGAAAGGCAAACATGGGTTCAGACTCTATGTTTGCGGCCGAGAACAAATATTGAGAGGAAAAGAAAGAAACAAGAGGAATACTATTTTAAAAATTTCGTCAATTCGGCCGAAATAAATTTTCTAATTCAAATTTCAGGAGAAAGTAACAAAAATAATTATGATGTTATAATAACTTTCCAGAACATAAATATTCCTCAAAACCGCCTTACAAAGGGATATTCGTCAGTAGTATGCGTATGCGTACGTGCATGTGCTCTGTGGTCATCTGTATGCGACCTGTTTTCCTTATCAGCTATTGGAGGAAGTTTCGGTTTTTTGATACACCTCATTTCTGGTTTATCGCTAAACCCAGGCATACTCTCGAGGCTTTTTCTCGCTGGAATAGGATCCATACTTCTGTAAGGTGAATCCCTGGCAAAACCGATCCCATTTCGGGATGGGGGTCTCTCTAAATAGGTCGGGTACAAGGAATGGGTGTGTTCCTCCTTTTTCTTCCTGGACCGTTTCTTCGGTTGCGGTAGCTCTGCGATTGTTTTTGGCATAGGTAGCTTGGATCTTGAGCTGTAAGTAGCCGCTTCTCGATTTAAACACGCCGCGCTGTCCAGATAAAACTCTTGACTGTCACTGTATTCCACCGATTCATAGCCGCTATGTGAAGACGATAGTGGTTCAGGCGAATGGTATTTTTTGTTTCGCTGTCTTAAGGAAGGGCTTGTCTTTGTTCGATCCACAATAATTGGAAATGTAGCTGGAGGATTTTGTTCCCGTTGACCTAACTTTTGCGCTTTTTCTTTTCGAGCGCGTCGTCTTCTTGTTCGCTTTCGTTCTCTCCTTGGCTCTTCTCCGTGAGACGATGAAAAATGATGTCTTGGCATTTTCAAGGTTAGCTGTTTACTGAACAAAAGGTCTTTACCGTTGATATGTTCCCGACATGTAGCCGGGACGTCCAAATCTAAATCCCGGAAATCAGAACAGCAACTCTTTGTGACGAAACGGTCTGCGCGCTCACTGAAGTATCCTGTTTGACATGCGCGAAATCCTGTATCAAGGAAATGGAATTCTTCGCGCTATTAGTCAGTGGCAATGATTCGCCAAGTAGTTTTCCAAATGCCACGTTTTGGCTTCCGGTTACATTGCGCATATGTAAGCTTCAAAAAAGGTGCGGAAATATCACACAGGCCAGAGCAGGCCTAGGAGAACAGTCGCGCGGTGTAGTGTGTAGTTGGAAAGCATTTTCTTACGGTTCGTAGCTAGATTTGTGATCACTTGAGGTGATAATCATTTGTTCCTCTTCTTTTCACTATTGCTTCTTATGTTTCGATTATTCAATTACGTTTTACGATATGTTAATGAGTTATTAGTATAAAACTAGTGGATCTAGTTTAGTCAGGTCTCTCTCCTTTCGGACAGCCATCGGTTTTGATAACCAAACTTTCGTTTTCACTAATTTTTAAATTCAGTTTAAAGCTCTATTCCTCGGAGCTGTCAAACGTTGCATTCGCTCGAAGACCACGTTTTCCAGTGGGGTTTTTGTCCTGTTTTGGGCTTCTGGTTTCTTCGTAGTGGGCAGCCGGTATTATAATTTTGTATTTTTTCCCAAATTTTCTTTCTTGATAGGTTCGATCTTGTCATAATCTATACTCGTTAATTATTATTATTATGATCTTTTCTGGTGTGACGTTTAGGTAACTTACATTTACTTATGTCATCTTGAGAATTATGAATTAAAAATGC
>OX421446.1:9294821-9322321 GCA_949126865.1 Montipora capitata
TAATTTCCCGAGCCTTTATATTCCCTAATTTCACTCTTCGCCATCTGATTATCGATACAAATGGAACAAAATTACAGGGCGCAAAAATGAAGCACGTTTGAGGGAACATTTGTATTGTAGCGAAAAATCGACAGCGATAATTATTTCTAGCCAAATAGGCGACAGGTGGGTTGAAAAATGAGCGACAAAGCGACATCAGAATCCCCCTTGGAAGATCCTTGGAAGACTTCTTCCAAGAGATGCCGTCATGCAAGGGTGTTTTTTTTGTCACATTCGTCACGTGAGGATCATTTCAAGAGTGACGTTATCCAGCACGCATGTGTAATCCACAATAAACATGGCGGACCGGTTGGAGCACTTTTATGTACCATTGTGGTTGTTTCTGTTGTGTTTGGTTTACACTAATGCAAACCTTCCAACAAAATGCACAGTAACTGTGGAGAATACACGATACCAAATCACTAATTGGTAAGAATTTTGAAGCAAATAAACTCGAGCTTCAACAAGTTCCCATCTGATACGAAACCAGCTGACTTGCTGCTGAGTGTAACAGTTTCACGTTTGGGTTACGCGGAAAATCGTGGTCAACCTAACCCTTAGCGCGAAATACGTTTTCTTTTGCAGGGATTGGAAGATTATCAATAGCAGTAATGTTTATTATATCAACTTGTGCAAGTCCAATCCTAGTTGTGGTGTCAGTTCTTCGGTGTGCACAGTCAATGGCCGTAAAGTAGAAAATCTTGGCTCCTTAAATCATAAAGTCTTCAATGCTACAAATGGAGGGGCAGGCTTCAGCATTGGGTATAATGGTGGAAAATGTAAAGGGAAAGGTCCTGAAGATAAAACTTGGAAGACAAGGATCTTTATGAAATGTGGAAAGTTCCTGGTAAATAATTAGTTGTTTATTATGTTCACTGTTTAGCAACATCAAGGTCCACTCAAAAACTGTCCCATTTAACCCTTTACCTTCCCTGATAGTGAGGCTTTCAGATTTTACTGTAATGCCAGACGAATTTCCAGGTAAATTGGCCAAAAATCACCATGGATTTCTTCTCACTTAACAGTCTTGGACAAAACTCGTTGGGAAAATGTGACGCTCTAATTTGTCTGTGTGATAAAGATTAAATCTTCCTACTTTCCCCCCTCCCCCCATTCCAATGTTGTTTTAAAAAACGACCAAAGGCTTGCACAGTATTTTGCATCACATTATCAACATCATTGGTATTGGGGGGAAGGGGGGGGGGGGGGGGGGAGGACTAATATATTTTGTGAGTTTATGCCAAATGACCAAATGATGCTTAAGCTAGAATTTTTCCCAAGAGTTTTGTCCAAGATTGTATAATTCATGTTTTCATGAATATAATCAACTTCAAAGAGTCTCAATGACCACGGGCAATTTGAAATGTAGATCTTGTGGGAGTCTCTATACTGGTGTACACTGTAGTTTGAATGTCACTGGACTGCTGCATGTGGGTTTTGAGGACAAAAAGGTACCTTAACGTTTGTTAGCAAATGAAGACAATTGCGTGTATTACAGTTCTGAAGGTTGTTGATGACCCGCACTTATTGTAGTCGCTTAGATATGGATTGGTTGCAAGGCTATGAGCATGATTTTCATTCAAGGGAATTCAAAGATACTTTCTCCCCACAGAGAGAGGCTGCAAATGCAATAAGTAGTATTTATCTGACTGTGCAGTGGCAAGCACTTCATTTTAATTATCAAATCCCGAAGGAACATCAACGGGAAATCCCGCCAGGTTCCAGATGTTTTGCATCTCTTACCTTAGGATAAGTTTTTAACCGTGGTCTATGCTACAGGGAAGATGCAATGAAAACAATAGATGGTCATTGTTTTTTCCAAGACTTGCACGTTATTTGTCGTTAATCGTTGAAATGACTACGTTTTCTTTTAATCATGCCAACTGCCTTAAATCATCGTTTTGGGTTAATTCTGTTGTGAAATTGCAAACCATGAAGGTGATTCCACCAAAAATTGAGACAATTATGTTATTTATTGTTTAAATTGTGTTACACACATTCACTGTAATGCAACTATGTCTCCATGACCATGCAACGTGAAAAAGTTCTCTGTTTCTCTCAAGGACACAACACATATTTACAGTTGTTATTTGGTATGCTCCTTGATTTCTTTTAAATACATTCTCGTCAATATGCCCTGTCATAGACGCATACATGTATGCATTTAAACTTCGTATGATGACTCCTTGTTGCCAAAGACTCAGCTTACTTGGACGTCCTCTGGTGTGTTTCTCTTCCCTCAAAAGGTGTTTTTTAATTCTATAAACAGACAATTTTTAAACGTTGCACTTTTCGATAACCTATCGCATTAAAAATGTCCTTATTGCGTGCTAAGAAGGCAATATATGTCGTTTTTTTCTGGCTCTATAATGGCAATAAAAACCAAGGTAGTCACTTGCTACTTGCTGATTAAGCACTGTTCGCCATTGTTAAGTCCCAAAAACTTGGCTTTCATTACATATATGATCCCATAATTGAAAATGGCAATAGCTCAAATTAAGCAGCATGTACATGTAATGCCGTAATATTTGGTACAAAGGATTACCGGGTATGTGGACAAATGAATCTGCTGTAAATTTTTCCCATTTTGGTATACTGGTATCCTGTATTTGCAATCTTGGACAAAACTCTTTGGAAAAATGTGATGCTCTAATTTGCCTGTGTGACAAAGATTAAATTTTTCCTACTTTTCCTACCTGTACTTCCCCCCTCCCCCCATTCCAATGTTGTTTCAAAAAACGGCCAATGGCTTACACAGTATTTTGCATCACATTATCAACATTGGTTTTGGGGGGGGGGGGGGGGGGGGAAGGACCAATACATGTATATTTTGTGAGTGCGTGCCAAATGATGCTAAAGCTAGAATTTTTCCCAAGGGTTTTGTACAAGATTGTAGCTAATCGTACAATTATTAACAAGTGCAGAAATGATACACCCCTAGAAGCAGAAGGTATACATGTACACGGTATGCAGTGTGTACCACCAAAGATCAGCGTCTGGTTCAGAACAACTGAAGAAACCTTGCTTGTTTATTAGAACTGTATCACCGCAGTCGACCCTGAACAGTGTACTACCTTCCTCCTCTAAGGGTGTATCATTTCCGCACTTATTAATCTAATTTAAGAGAGGAAGATGCTAATTGTGATAAGAGAACTTTTTATTGTTAATGACAAGCTGAGGAGAGGTCTGCTTTCCAAGGCAAAACAATTGTTATGGAACTCAACATTATATTTTGTAATCCAATCTGTTGTGTTCAATTTGAACTGTCATTTTTAATAATTTATTCAGGGGGCACCTCAACTTGTGGATGTCATAGTGAGTGAAAAAACCTGTGTTGCAGTATTTGAGTTTGTAACAAAAGAGGTCTGCAAGGGTGCGAATGCTGAACCAGAGATACCTTGTTCGTTGTATGGTCGTGATAACAGACTTAGAGATCTTACGCCATTAATCAGTCTCAACGGTAAGCAGTTAACTATCCACTGCTACTTTTAGTTTGCCATTGTCTCAGTATTTCCAGGGGCAACATCTCTAAGACTACTGGTATGTAACATATACAAGAAATTATGAGTGGCAGATAGATCTGTATCACATTTACAAACTCGAGGTGGAGCCAAAAACTATGAATGTGCAAATAATTATTGTATATGACTTATTGTGTCAACATTTAAGTGGTAATGTACACTAGGTATTTTGGTTATTCAAGATGTGCAAAAAGCAATGCAAAAAGAGTTGAGACACTCACTGTTATATGTAATAACCGTGCAATGCGTGTCATTCAAGTCAGCGCATCCCCAACCCCTCCTTCCCCCCAAACAAAGTTGTTTCCATCTTGACTCGGTATTCAAACTAAAGGTTAAGGGTATCAACATTGAAAAAGGTGGAAAGGGAAGGAGGGGCATTAGGACTTTCTTTAGATCTGAAGAAGGATTTTAAGAAAGAAGAGGTGAATTTTCGGTTCAGTGTCTCAACCTTTTTGCAACTGCTTGTAAGATCATCACGTTAACCTCTCATGAATTAAAACTTCATATTTTGGACTAAAAAATTCAGAAAGTTTGGTTAAAGAAAGGTTTTGAATTATCTATTCATAATTTATTGTTTTGCCCATCAAAGTCTGAAGCGTAATTAATAATATTATGCAAAAAAAGTCGCCTTTGTTTGTCATCATGGAGAAGTGACAGGTGTTGACACATAATTTAAAAAATTCTAAAAAATTCATGTATTCTTCTTTTTTAGCCAAATTTGCTGGAAATATTGGTTAATAGAATTTAAAAAAAAATTGTACTTACATTGTACAGTTATCTTTCTGAAAAGTCCTCGATTTTTATGCTGAACCTTTTTAAAACTGAAAATCCTATTTTATAGCCTTTAAAATGAGATGTTATAAGCCACATTGCTTTAAATACTGGTGATTAATGAAGTCCAGAAAAGTTAATTAGTTTCATAGGTCAACCAAATGCAAATGAGATAAATAACCTGGTACTTCGCTTTTGGGCTTGGCTAAATCTATATATTAAGGTTAGTTAAAGAAGAGTTCAGAATTCTCAGTCAGGGGTAAATAACTTGTAGTACTGGTAGCCAATGAAAACAAATGCAATTTAATAACTTTGTGACATTGACAAATCAGAAATTTAAGACACACGAACCAACTTTTTAAAGGCATGTTTTGGCATTACTCATGCTGTCATCAGTTTAATTTAATATACAGACTTTTCTCTCTTTATGTTACAATAAATTGTTATTAAATAGGTTGCTTACAAAAAACAAAAAAAGTATTACTATTTTGTAACTGCACAATTAGCTCTGGCCTTAAACGTGAAATATAGATACATGTAGCTTCTTTCACCTTATTGTACGGTAATTGTTACCAAAATTTTAAATTTTAACGTTCTACAATTATAAAGTAGATAAGAGAGAAAGGTATGTAGATTAAATGAAACTTATGATAAAAAGTTGGTTTGTGTGTATTACAATGTAAATTCATTCAGATGCAATTTCATCTTGTGAAGTTGACTCCCAATGCTGTAGTAACTCAACCCTTAAATTGAAATCTTGGCAAGCTTGAATCTCTAGAAGTTTAACCAATAAATAATAAAACAAAAATTATTATAGAGAAAGTGGTCCAAAAATTAGAAGGGTGGGTTCTAGACAATACTGGCCAAAACTGGTGGGGACACACTCCTCTTCACCCCTTTTTTTTCGGTAAATTACTTGCAAGTTTATTCTCACCCAAAACTACAACCCTGCAAAGTTTCTCCAAACAATGTTAAGACACAAAGTTAGTACATTTTTTCAGATTTGTTTGACAGAGACTCAATATTGTTCAGTTGGGAAGGGGATATCCATGGAATTCTGGTTTTCTTTGAAAACCTGCAAACTAAGACAAGTGTCTAAATGCTTGGTTCAGGATTGAAGATACCGGACAAAAATTAATGATCATTATGTAGTGGATAAATGCAGCTTACACTTTGGTCATTGGTGTGGATAAAGTGTATTACAATCATGTATGAAAGAATGATGGTGATTCCCTGGTCTCTAGGACTATCCCCTTGTAAGCAGTAGAGGCCACTAGCGGGTAGGAAAAACATGACTTTGAGAAGTTAGCCCATGGTTTTAGTTACTAGTACTGGTAGTCATCATTTAATTCTACAGTGCAGACCAGAAATAAGCGTCCCAAAAAAAACGCTTGTGGAACGAGCATAAGAAAATTGTGCACATGCGTCTGCGTTTATAACACACACATGGAAAACGCGCCTTCATCAAAGATAAGTAGTATGTATGAATTGGCCCATTATCTTTTCATTGTTTAGGTTCTTTTATTAGTTTCAGCGCAACACAATAGCTGTCTCAACTGTAGTGAAGTGTTTGACAAAATTGCAACGCGCGTTTCCAAGTGAAATGCACTCGCTTCCACTTCATGTTTAATTTCTGACATTTGGAAATTGCTTTTGCTTCTTGCTGCATCAAAAAATAACATGTTGAGGGGACTAATATTTCCCTGTGATTAAAACATTGAATGTACTGGGCTATTTTCCATTCGAAAGACATTATGCCGTACACACTACATGTACAGGAATTGGAGAACTTCTGAGTATTATTTTTAAAATCCAACCATTCTTCTTTCGTCTTAGGTGGATATGAAGTGGCCTCTTCAATATCTGGGTTTGATTTTCACATAAATGTGTGCAGAGGAATAACTGGCAAACCCAATGGACACACTCGTGGTTGCCCAAAACACAGTGCGATGTGTAGAATTGATAAGAACCTTCAATTGGCAAAAGATATTGGTAATATCAACCTGGCTAGCAATCTTACTTTGTCAAGTACTTCTGATGACATAATCCTCCTCTACAACTCGACTGAGAGACTGGGCTATTGCAAAGAACCTGCAGTGACCAAGATAACCTTTAAGTGCCCAAAGGATTCGGTAAGTTGTACACTACAATTTCTGCACGATAGATTCAAGGCATGTCTCATTGTCAACATTACATAATTTTGTTTTTGCCACTGGATTTGAAGCAATTTTAGGATATCCCAGTAGAGTTGCTTTCTTAGAGGAAATAAATGTAATACAATGTATTTATTTATTTTATTTATTTATCACCACAACAGTCTGTGGTGGGGGTCGCACAACACAGCGAGGCTCCAAATTAAGTGCGCCCTTTTTTTTACCCTCCCAACCATGATATATGTACAACAGAAGACAGACCACAACACCGGGAACTACGTGCCCTACTCTTTGCGACAAGTGTGCGGGTTCTTTTACATCCCACAGGATTATGAACATCATAATCCTGTAATAAAGTGTGCGGGTTCTTTTACGTCCCACAGGATTATGAAATATCATGAAATGCAGTCACATTAATACGATTTCCTAGTATACTAATAATAATACACATGTACTTCATAATAATATTAGTCTTGATAGTAGCAGACAAGTAAAGAAATTAAAAAAAAAATGATGAAACCTTTGAGTTTGTAAAACATGTTTTCACAGAAACTTCTGCCATCCTCAGTTAGTAGAATTCATTTTCATACTATATTCTTCATTCCATTGTTACTATTTTCACATTAGCATTTTCTGTTTATTATAAATTCAGCTTCCATCGCCTTGTATATTCTACTAACGGTCGAAACATGTTAAATACAAACTCAAAGGTTTCGTCGTTTTTTTTAAAATTGTTAACTGGTTCCTCTCCTTGAAAGAATGTACATTGTAGAAACAAGTCTCCAAGTGTCACAAGCGTGCTGCTGCTTTTCATGTCTTCAGGACTCTGTCTTCAGGCCCCAGCTGTCCGAAGGCTGGATAACTTTATTCAGTGGATAAGTTGCTGCTACTACGAAAACCACCGATCTGTGGAATGGGCGGAAAATTCATTTACATGTCTCTTCCCTGCCCACTTTCGCTTGTAAATTGTTCAAATTCTTAAGATGTATTAGCAGAACTGAGCGCATATTGAAGGCTCAGATATACTCATGGAAAAGCTCTTGGAGAACACTTGAGAATAAAGATTATACAAGACATTGTCAGAAAAGGGGGAGACTTCACCACAGGTTTCTTTGTGGGAGTTTTTTTTTGCAAATTATTTCCAAAGAAACAGAGATAAATTTTGAAAATGTGTTTTTCCATTGTTGTGGTCATTATTGTACACCTTAAACCTGTGGGAAAAAAATTTCATCAAAGTGTTTAATGAAAGTGGGCAGGGCAGTAACTCGGTAATTCGGGGCCCATTCCACAGATCGGTGCTCTTCGTAGTATCCAGAGTGGAAATTTTACCTTGCATTTAACATTGAGTATGCACATTCAAGCAAATTCTTAACTCTTTGCACAGATTGAAACTGTTGGGTAGTGACTTATCCATTGGATAAAGTTATAATTATGGCCTTTGAACAATTGGGGGCGAGTACTCTCCTGAAGTTCAACATCCATTTTTTTGAAGGTGGACAAAGGCCCAGTGTTGACAGTGGCTACGAACTGCTTATTTGAAGTCCTCTGGGAAACAGACTATGCATGTCCTCAGGCTGCTATCATGTCTAACAGCTCCTGTGTGCTACAAAATAAATATGTCAACTTCGACTTGAGGAAACTAACTGCTGAGCCGTTGTCATATTACAAAGTTCCTTACGAGGAGAAGGAAGGTGGCACAGTGACACGATATATGGTTTACATTAATGTTTGTAAATCACTTGTCTATTCTTGTGGAACCAGAGGTTTGTATTTGCTGCCATTTCACTGACGAGTAAACTTGCCTTTCCACTGAAGAAGTCAGAATTAAAATAATTGTTACAGTATCCGAAAGCCAGGTACATGTACTGTATACTGAATACTTGTGGAAAAGGGTGGAACATTCTGACAAGACACAACTAGTAGTAATCTCAGAATTATTAAGGTGTTTGGCTTTGGTACTGTATGTTACGAAATGAACTGTTTTTTGATCCAGTTATCTTCTGCTTTGCTAATATTGACATTAAATCTGTATAAAGGAGTAAGAGTAACTGTTTTGAACTTGTATCAGACCAAAATAGCTTGGGAAATCTGAGGATTTATTTTTGTACTTATGCTTTATAGAAGCGTATAGAAGTCAAACTGGAAAAAGCAAAATACAATAACTTTCAGGCTCTGTTGCCGTAACGTCCTTGAACTAATGTAAATTGAAAATACGTTTAAATTTTACTTACAATTCTGTATTCCTTTCCCGAGTAAACCTTGTATTCTTGCTCTCAAGTCTAAAAAACGAAATAGACTCCTCCGCCTGTTTCGAAACGCTTGTTCACTTTTATACAGACATGCCCCTAAGGACGTTACGTAATTACACTGGGGGCTTGAATAATTTCGTGCAAAACAGTAACAAATTTCTTTTAAACTTTTCTTCCAGGAACCAATACTATGGCTTGTCAAGAAAAAGTCGATGGGAAAGTTAGGAAGTCATTAGGAGATATTAGAAAACAGACTCTGCAATATGCAGATAGGCAACTAACATTAATTTATCAACATGGAGATAAATGTAGCTCTGGACTCAATCGAACAACTATCATCATGTTTAAGTGTAGCCCCAATAAAGACCCAGGAAAACCTGTATTCAGCTTTGAGAATTACTGTTTTTACTATTTTGTTTGGAAAACAAAGTATGCCTGTCCACCAAGTCGTCGCACTGGCACAGATTGTCGTGTAGAGAGCCCTGCTGGCATCCGCTATGATCTCTCTGAGCTCGTAAGAGTGAAAAAGGAGCTAAATTGGATTGCTTTGGACGGAGAAAGCAGTAGCTCTGAAAAAATGATTTTCATCAATGTCTGTGGGCAACTAACTCTTCAAAACGAAACAAAAGAATGCGATAGAGCTGCAGCCATTTGCATGATTGAAACGAAAACAAAAGAGGTTATTAGTTTGGGGAGTTACAATTTACCTCCTTCTTTGAATCAAGACAACTCCATTAAACTGCTGTATAATGAAGGCTCTGAGTGCAAAAAGGATAACATGGGAAAGAGTATTAAAAGGCAGTCAACCATCACGTTTGTGTGTCAACCTGGAGATTTGGAGAGTCCCCCTGTTCTTGTTGCACGTTCTGCAGATGACTGTAACTACGAGTTTCTCTGGAAATCAGGTACAGTTTTTCTTTTGGATCTCAGTACAATGAAAAAAAAAAATACATGTAGATTGCAGTTCATTTTGTTGGGGCAATGTGTTTTGGTGAAAAGATGGAATGATTTTGACATGAGTGACAATGAAGTGTCTCAGGATCTTTCTACAGTTTGTAAGCTATTTCCAAATTATGTGACAGGCAGGGAATCCAGTAGTTCCTTTATCTCCATCCTTTCTTCCAGAGTGCAAATCGCAGGTTGTCTATAATATGAATACATGTACATGTATTGAAAAAATGGCATACAGTAAGATAAACAAGTTGAGTCCTGATAAAGCTATTATTTAAACTGTGGCCAGGTCCCCCACCTTTCAGAGTATTTAAACTGCACTCCCTTCAATTCTGGTTATCTAACACCAGTAAAAGAATTTGCTGACATACCAAAAATGGCAATAGGTCCCAAAAAGGCATTTCTTATAGTTTGAGAACCAGAGCCTCTGAGCATGAGCAGAGGTCAAGCCGGGTCACTTGGTCTCAGCTCTGAAATAAATTGGGATCTAACCCAGGGCCTAGAATAGTCCGAAAATAGAGATATTCCCGAACATGTATGCGTTATTCATCTTTTCAGCTTTTAAGAAATTGCGCACAAAATTGCAAAAACCGCTCGTCCTAGTTGGGGACTTCCTATCTTCTTTTCACCTTTTATGATTTTTGCAATTTTTCGCAAAATTTACTATTTTTGCAAAAATCGTGAGTGCTCGTTGAGGACTTGTTTTCTTTTCAGCCTTTTACGATTTTTTCGAAAAAAAATCAAAAATTGCAGCTGCGTGCAAACCTAGACATAAGTGCGAAAAAAATGCACCATTGGCATAGCCTTTTGTTGTGCTTCTTTTTTTCTTGTGCTTGTTTTGATTTGATAATGAAACATGTGTACTGTAGGTGCGTTGGGCATTGCAGTACATTTAGTTTTGATAATTTTATGTTCTGTTATTTCATGCACATAGCTGCTGCCTGTTCTCTTGGTGTAAATACTGGACGAAACTGCACGGTACAAGACTTAGATGCTGGTTATGTGTTCGACTTAAATCCGTTGGCTAGCCACATCTACTCAGTCAATCAATCGGATTACACTTATGAGTTAAAGGTAGGTCTTAGCTGAAAACTTTGATTCCTTTGTTCAACAAAGAAGAAATTTTGTTTTTCACTGCAGAAACTGTTGAGGCTGGTCGGAGTATGTATGTCTTTGGCCATGTGAACGCATGTGATAGACAGGCTCAGTACATGTACATGTACAGTGTATTTCAAATGACGTACAGTGTAGATAAGCGTTGCCTGACTCGCACTACAGCGCATTACTTCATGATACTAGTGCCACAAATTTCGCTTTTTATCTGCCGGGCAAGATGCGAAAAGTTATCTAAACTAGCAGTCATTTGGACCAACGACCGTGATGTGAGAGGAATGGGTCCATTCTCAAATTACGTCACAAACTGCTTTGAAATGCAAAATTTCCATGAAAATAGGAATGCAAAGCAGTTTGTGACGTAAAATTGAGAATAGACCCATGCCTCTAGCATCGCGGTCTTTGGTCCAAATTACTGCCAGTTCTGCAAATAACGGTACAGAAAAAGCGAAATTCTGGGTAACAGTGGTGAAATTTGTTTGCTTTGGGTGGGGAGATTTATATTAGGAATGAAACATATTTAAGTTTGGGTGCACTTTTGGGGACACTTTAAGTGCTTATGGTTCACAAAACTCTCCTTCGCGCACTTTATAATACCAAAAATTATATATTTGTCAGCATGATGCTTAATCTTACCTTCGTGACTATTAAGTGACCGAATGTCTTCCCGTTGATTTATATCGCGCCTGGGCCAAAAATTCAACGGGAAAAACCTAGGATCTACGGTGGCTCATAAGTGCCATTCAAAAATTGTGATGTTTTTTATCATTTTAGCGACTTTTTTAGCGACTTTTTCAGCGGGCTCAAGTTGCACATTGACTGACTATTAATTAAGCTGAAACTCGTGCACGTGGTTGAAAAAGGAAGAGCAGAGCAATTCATAATGATTTTCTTCACATTCAGCGTCATTTTAATTCAAAGTTCTTCCGTAGAAACTGTCATGCCTGAGTACTTGCCGGTAATTCGAGCGGTAAGCCGTAACGATGCAATCGAGAATTACTTTACGCTTGGATTCACCGGTTCTGAAATTCTTAGTTTCCTTCTTAAAAGACACATTAAAATGTCCATGGAATTCGGCTCAGTCTCAGGCAGCTAAGAAGAATTCTTAAAAATGGAGGTTGTACAAGGCGAGAACAATCTACTAATATGAGTGTCATTGTACAGGCTGTTGAAGGAGAAGAAAAAGGAAAATCCTTAAAAAGATCCTCTTGTGAGAGCAAAGCTATAAAAGGTTCTATACATATTTTCACACAGGAAGGGAATCAGTGTGGCCTGTCACGCCTTGCGTTTCTTATCTTCATACTCTGTTGAGAAGTAACTTGAGCCCGTTAAATCGCTAAAGAAGTCGCTAAAAATGTCGCTAAAAGTCGCTAAAATGATAAAAAACATCACAATTTTTGATTGGCACTTATGAGCCACCATAAGGATCCGTAATTTTACAGTACGGACCGAGAAAACGAGGTTAGTAAGTTATTTATTATATCTCTGAAGTAGGCGGGAAAGGAACTAGTTCAAGTCAAGCGGAAGGTTCAACTGCCAGAAAGATTGCGGCGTCAAAATCCGAAAAACTAATAACCCTTCTTGGCTTTTTGAAATAGCCTTCTAGCATGATTCAAACAGTTTTACACGTTTATGTAACACAAACGACATAAAAAATAAAAAAAAAAAGAAAATTCCTGAAGAATATTTTATAAAAATTTCAAATTTTGTGGGCCGTACTGCAGAATACGGCCCACTAAATTGACCAATCATAGGGCGCGTACTATCTGAGAGATAGATCACTTTCATAAATGGCATCCACCTTTACCTTCTTTTGTATTTATGTTAATTAGACCTACTGCCCTCATTTTGAAACAAAAATTCTTTTGACATGTGCTCGTCGTAGCGAGGCTAGAAAGGCTTATTAGCGTTAAAACAGAGGAATGTTTTATTTGGCCGCCATTATGAAAGAGGTCTATTATAAACCACTTTATAACCTCAGCCCAGAAATTCTTAGCATAAGGACCGGTTAGGTCAAGTTGTACATTGGCTTTTGAGCAAAGGGAAAACCAGAGTACACGGACAAAAGAACTTAAAGACCCGACGTTTTGGGGTCCTTGTGACACCTTTTTAAACGTTACGTAACAAATTCTGAAAGGTGAAATCTGTGTAAGCTCCGAAAAACGGAAATACTTTCGCGCGTGCAGAGTCAGTTTATGCGTTGGGGTTGGCGTGCGTAACTGCATTTTATTGCGGGATTATTTGTAAACACGCGCAAGTAAATAGGTGATTGTTCCGTTCAGTTTTGGCCGCGGGGGCAAGCGCCGGCGAAGCCGAGAGGGCATTTTGGTCTCAAAATTACTCGTCACCATGCCACTTGCGGCCAAAACTGTAAACGTGTAAATAGTTCCGAGATAAAATATCCCACCAGCTACGCAGCCTAGCTTAAGGGAGGTAGGTTTTAAATAAACAGCATCTCTTTAATCATAGTTAATGCATGGAGATGGTTATGAAACTCGACAAGTTCCTTTGTTTCATGCTTTTGTCCGTATTTTCGCCCTTGACCCTGCACAAAACACACCTTTTTTCGAGAAGATGACCAATCATATCCTTCGGTTAAATTATGCACAACTAAATTGCGAACACGTGCGAAGCGAAAACAAAAGATTGTGCAGGGTCACGGTCAATTCAACATCGATTGCGACAACGTTGTTCTCGCTTTTGAAGGTTTTGAGGTTTCATAACCAGTCCCTCGATTAAAAATTAACTATGCTTGAATGAGACAGTTAAAATTTATTGGTGCATTTTGCAAGCACTTGAAACTCAATTTTAGGAGCAGAATGTGTCATTCCCATGCAAACTACATGACAAGCCAATTTCTTTCTTTCCATTGTGATAAAGATATGCGGTGGAAGCAATGCAACCCACTGTCAAAGTCTTAATCTTCCTGTGGGAGCGTGTCAGTTCGATGCAAAAGCAAGCCACGTTATTGGTCAACCAAATAACTTGCTGTACTATTATGACGGAACTTTGAATCTGACATACTCTAATGGGGATTCATGCAGTACTGGAGTGAAACGCAAAACTCATATAACATTCCTTTGTGATGAAACAGCCGCTGATGGTGGAATCGGAGTACCAGAATACGAGAAGGAAAACTACTGTGTTTACCACTTCAGGTGGTTTACAAAATATGCTTGCCCTGCCAAGGTCAGTTTTGAATGTGAAATGCAGAAACAATTTGATGAGGGTGCTGTGGAATTTTGAGTGAGGATTTCTTCATTTGGCAGAACTTCAGCCTTACAAATTTTGAGCAGTAAACATTAGACACGGAATGGCTCATCGTCACAAGACAGCAAATAGACGGGAAGTTTTATGGGTAATCCTTTAGTTAGAACGGTTTTCAATTGATTGTCGAAAGGAATTAGCGAATTGCATTGGTTTTGCATTACTTCACTCAGCGATTGGTTCAAAGCTCTTGCGCCATTTTTTCAACCAATCAGAAGTGAAACCGAAACCAATCGTGGCTTGCGCGTGCACGTTTTCCCGCGCTTTGTGTCGGCTACGTGTAATTACTTCGAGTTTTGATTGCTTTACTGGATTGTCTCTCTCCTTTTTTATTGGCCAAAGTAATTACTTTGGTTTTGGTTTTACAATTCTCGATTGAAACTCGCTCTAATATTGGCGTAGTTTGTTTTGCAGCTGCATCGCTAATTGGAGGTTGGGTGCTTTTGACATCAACTGGCTCCCACTATTAGAAGTCAGTTCGTTGATGGAGACCTCCCGCAAAGCTGGGAAACCTTGAAACCCACTCATTAGTCCGCCGGTATTATGAAAGACAAGCACCAACCATACTGCAGAAAATAGTGAAAAGAGAGAGGAAATGCCTGACTTGAATAGACATTCAAGTAAAAAACGCTCAAACAAATGTCCAATTCGCTAATTACTTTCGACACTCAATTGGAAACCGCTCGAAACTGGCAACACAAAAGCCACTTACGATGTATATTCCTGAGTTGTGAAAGGCCACTGTGCCGTTCCTGCGCCCCTATTTCGGTAGTCTTGCAGGAGTAAGCAAGGCGTTAGAATTGACTTTAATGGGACTGTCTAACCCTTCCCCCATCCTAACACCTCCTATTTCTCGGTAACGAGTGTTACTGGATTTTCTGCTGTTGACACTCGTTTTCATTTTTATGCTGTATTTTTGAATCGAACTGTAGATCACCGAGTGTGTTGCCAGATCTGGTTTGGATCAGTATGACTTGACAAGTTTGGTGAGAACAGAAGACAACTGGGAAGCTACCAGCTTTCAGTATGGTGCAAAGTTTTTCATCAATGTCTGTCGTTCACTGAATCTACAGCCATTAGTGTCTGGGTGTCCGGGTTCCTCCGCTATCTGCTTGAAGACAAAAGATGGCTCGGCTATTAATTTAGGTAGGCGTGTAAAATGGAAATCCCTCGAACATAAATTTTACACCGTGTTCTACTCACAGACAGATGTACCTTAAAATGGAAACTGCCTTGCTATATTTTTTTGTATGAAAGGAATGTACATGTATATATTTGAAGTGCGGGTTTTAGACGAAACGAAATGTGGAAGTGATCCTCTCACTAAACTGGAGAATTTAAGCAATTGTCGCTTTATAGACACCTGAAAAATTCAGGCGTCTTCAACGGGATTCTAACCCATGATAGACGTCTGCGATGCCGATGCAATGCCGTCTACCAACTGATCTACCTCCTGTTTATAAGAAGGACACAGTTGCTTTAATTGTCCAATAAGAGCGTTTTTCAACTGAGTGTGGAAAGTAATTAGCGAATTGCTTTGGCTTTGCATTACTTCACCCTTTGATTGATTCAAAGTTCTCGCGCCATTTTTTTTAACCAATCAGAAGTGAAACCAAAACCAATCGAGGTTCGCACGCGAGTACATTTTCCCGCGCTTTGTATCGGCTACGTGTAAGTGCTTCGAGTTTTGATTGGTTTACTGGATTGTCTCAGTCCTTTTTGATTGGCCAAAGTAATTACTTTGGTTTTGGTTTTACGACACTCGATTAAAACTCGCACAAAGTGTAAGGATCACTTTCACATTCCTCATATTTTCTTCAATACTCTGAAAATCCAAAGACGCTTTTCGGTTTATGGCTTCCGCTAAATAATGACAGAACTGGTTCCTTCGAACGAAGTAACAGTATTCGTTCCTGGTTTTGGCGACGCATGGCCAAAAAAGAGTGGAAAGTTGAAAGCGATGGGCGAATGTTTCCTCAGTTTTATCGTTGTGCAACTTACATCTTGATAAAAACAGATTTTGTCGCGTCCTTGTCCTCTAGATTTACTTGAAATTGCAGAAGAACTGATTTAGAAACGGTTTGAATGCAATTCAAGTATATAACTGTGAAATTTATGGAATTTCGACCAAATCGTAACAAACGGCATGACAGTTCCCCCTTAATGAGTTTTCGGTTGATTTGGTCCATTTTAATATCAAACTGTATTTTTTCTTAGGGTCAGTCACCGAACCACCACGTGCGGAAGGCCAGAGCATCACTCTAACCTATTCTAATGGCGACCCGTGTAAAGGACAGAAAGACAAGCACTACAAGACGATTATAAATTTCATCTGTAAAAAAGGATTAACGGTGTGTATACTTATTTTATTCATGTTGGCAAATTTCACTTACGCCCAGCATTTGCAAGTACTGAGATGCGAACTTAACGAAGTGACTTTACGAAGTGACTTGTTTAGTCTAGGCGTCAGCTACATATTCACACTTATGGAGTTGAAGTAGAGTTAGTTAATTAACACTGCAGCTAGTTTGAAAATCAGACAAAGGGGTACCTTTATTCAAACGTTAGCCTTGTAGTATTTACATTTCAACGTTGACGTTTCGAGCGTCATGCCTTCGTTTTCCCTCTGATTAAGGGCTAACGCTCTAAATACCATGGCAACCTATAGCTTTTGATATCTCGTATCTAACGGTCAGCGCTAACCAGGCTTCGAGCAACCGGCCCCTGAAAGTCAACCCAAAATGAATTTTTGCTAAACACCGGCAAAGCTCTGTTTGAATAACCGACCCACTGTATCTGGATAATTTGATCGGTAATGATCAAGTCGCTTACAATCTACGATTGGAGCTTATGCCGGTTTCAGTAGAATGAAGCCACTAACCCAGACTAAGATGGTCGCTTATATCACGATTGTGGGAGGCGCGGTGGCCTGATGGTTAGTGTGCTCGACTCCAGATCGAGTGGTCCGGGTTCGGGTCCTGGCCGGGGACATTGTGTTGTGTTCTTGGGCAAGACACTTTACTCTCACGGTGCCTCTCTCCACCTAGTTGTATAAATGGGCACAGGCGAAATGCTGGGGGTAACCCTTCGATGGACTATCATCCCATCCAGGGGGGAGTAGAAATACTCCTAGTCGCTTCATGCTACGGAAACCGGAGATAAGCGCCGGCCTGATAGGCCTTCTGGCTCGTAAGCAGTGACTTTGCCTTTTTGACTTTATATCAGGGTTACCCACAATACAGGTTAAAATTCTTGGGACATTTTGAGCCGTGAAGACAAATCTATGGCACTCCCCCCTCCCAACACCCAAACAATGTTGAATTTTCTGCGCCATACGTCCCAATCTGCTTTTATAACTGTTTCCTTTTAACAACATTGTAGGAAGGGGAAGGGGTGGGGACAATGAACACCCCCCCCCCCCCAGTTATCGCGAAATAGGTTCTTTTCCCCCGATTTATTACCTAAACAACCTTTTTCCGTTTTCCCGTAACGTTTTGTGCTTACACGCTAGCCCGTAATGCACAATGTCATCGGGGTTGCCTGTCTGAGTGAGTGAGTGAGTGAGTGTAAGATCGCGTGCATGAATCACTAAACTAATGAGGTCTTTATTTAATGTTAACAATTGGTGCCCATTTTACAGTTATTCTGTTTACGGCCTACTTGTTGCCTAATCCTTTATTGAGTTTCCTTATGAAAAGAAAAATATTAGAGAATTTACAGCAAGATTTCGACAATCGCATGATAATTTGATTGGCAAACCTGCTGGGGAAGACGGTAGGATTTGAGCGGAAAAACAGCCTTTGGAGTCAAAATGCCCATGAAACCTCTCCAATGAGCTTTCATGTTGATTTTCCCGTAAGATGTCTGATATTTTCGAATTTCGAAACAGTTTTTAAAATCTCATCAGTTGTCATCAAAGGCAACTTGCTCTCTGACACTTGCCGACGCGTTGTGCATATTTTTGTCACGACGAGATCTCTTATGCCAAAAAACTCTTAGTCAATTGACCACTTGTTTTGTTTTGCTGAAATTGAAAATATAAATCTCTCAGGTGTCTGATATTTTCGAATTTCGACGGGAAAATCGGGAGGTAAGGCATCATGCAAATGAAGATACCTGATGCTATCAAGTGACTTGGTCATGCATAATTTGTTTTCTCTCTTTGTCCACGATCGCCCGTGATACAGAATTATTTGACTAACGTATTAAACCTTGAGAATTACCAGTGCTCTTCTTGAGGAAAAAAGTAAATAACAAATCCAAAGAAAGGACTCTTTGCACACCTTACTACCTCTCACTCATTAATTCGTTTTTTCTTTATTTTCCCTATAAATGCATCCATTCTTCTTCGAAATTCACTCAGTTTTTGTAACTGTTACAGTAGCCATATGCAGTGTTCATCCTTAATTGCAATGCTCTTCTTGCATTCCATGCATTCATTGTCAACGCCCATTACAAAAACATGTCAACAATCACACAGACAATGTTCATGGTGTAACATTCGTTACCCAGCACATATTCCCCGAGGGACCTATTTTTGTCGACTGTGCCAAGGGATTTTTTTGTCCCCTTCTGCAGCGTCATATTATTGTGTCGCTGGAACAATTTTTTATATGTGGCTAGAGAAAGTAAGGTTTATTGGCAGAGCTTTTTTCTTTAGAAGCATCCACTATAGCTCAACTATCTTTTGTTTGTTATGTGAAAATATTGGTGTGATTTTTTGGTAATTGTGATGAAAGTGTTCTTAGCAACGCCTTAGCAACCCTCCAGGATCTCAGGGCTGCGAAAAATGGAGCGGTCGGTTGGCGGACTGTCGGCCATTTTTATTGGAAGAATCGGATACGTTAGATAAATTTCCAATCTTTCTTTCGTCAGAGTTCATCTCCAAAATTCGATGGTACTCAAGACGGTGGCTGTACCTATCAATTTACCTGGGAAACTGCGGCAGCTTGTAGAATTGCGAATGTTGTCGGCTCTCACTGCCAAGTTAAAGATCCCAAGTCTGACACAACTTTCAATCTACGTCCTTTGATGAAGCAAACAGGAAAAGCCATGTACTCTGGCAATTTAACTGACTCTGAAGGACAGGGAACTTATGAGCTTAACATCTGTGGAAAGGTGGGGAAGTGCGGCGATGGAGACGTCGGTGCCTGTTTGACGAACGTTAATGGTACCAAGATCGTTCTCGGTGAATTCACCGAGAAGCTGGAATACAAGGGTGAGATTCTGACCCTCGTCTATGGGTGAGTGTGCAAAGTATTTCATGGCTAGGTTATGCTGTAGGTTTTGTGTCGTCGGTTTAGTAAGGGGAACAGCCGGACTGAGAACTGTAAGGTGACTGAAGAAAAATGAATGTAGACAGTCCTTTCAATAACGGGACCAAATTCTTGCACCCTTCATCAAGGGCTGCAGAGGAGTTTGACCGGGTGGATGTTGGTTTCGAGTTTTCCTTTGATTGGTTGAAAAGTGGCATGAGTTGTTTTGGCCAATCAGAAAAGTCGTAACAGTGAAGAACCACTCAGTATTCAAAGCAAATTTTTGTGCCAATTGCAGAAAAAAAGTAGGGAAATCATTATATTATGGTTTATGATGTAATAATATACATGAAGTAATCGCTCATTTCTGATTGGCTAAAAAAGAGTGCAGTTCTCATGTATGTAGAGTGCAAATTTGTAACGCGTGTGCAAGTTACAAATGCACGTTTCCAAGTTTACAGCTGAATAACGTTTGAATGATAGTCTTGTAAAAGTTTGAATTTGACGATCATTGTAATCTGTTTCAGCCAATCAGTTCATTGAGCTTCGCGTTCGCTGTCAGAATTTTAGTAGTTTTGATTTTCCGTGACTGTATATCATTAATAAGTAATCACATGATTTCCCTTGTAATTTTGGTATCAAGAAGCACCTGTAAATTCTTCAGACTACAAATTGCACTCGCCCTTAGTCTGAACTTAGTTATTATATAGATATGGTTATGAAACTCGACAAGTTTGTTGTTTTATGTTTTTCTTCGATGTTTTGGCCCCGACCATGCACAAACCACGCCCTTTTTTTCTAAAAGGCAGCCAATCAAAAGTTAGCAGTAATTTATGGAAAACTCAGTTTTGAACCGAGGGCAAAAGATTGTGCATGGTCAGGGTCGAGTTAACATGAAGCTCGATGTCACTGTTCTCACTTTTGAAGTTTCTAGAGTTTCATAATTAACTAATGCAAACACAAAGGTAACACTGGGACTCATTTTAAAACTGATGAAAGAGGAAATGTTTGAAAACGATCATGACCACTTTTTAGGAAGGGAGACAATTTCCGAACAGGAGAGCAAAGAGAGGTTCACATCAAGTTCTACTGCAATCCAAAGGTGCCATTTGGAAGCCCTAAATTCATCGCGCAGGAAGGGAACAAGTATTTCTTTGACTTTCAAACATCTTTAGTTTGTGCAGCATCTGTGGTACAGTGTTCTGTGACAGGAAATGACAATAGGGTCTACGATTTGACTCCATTGGGACTTACATCAGGTAATCTTGTGGACATGTAGTTAAAGTTGTTAACATCCGCATTCGCTAAGAACTGTTGCTTGTAGTCAATCTCTGATGAAAAGATTCCAAACTAATGTCTGTTTTCATTGCGTTCTCTCAAGAAGTAACTTCAATAATGGATGGGGATTAAGTAAAAATGATATCTCCAATATTGGCAGCAGTATGTTTAGTCGTACAGTCCTAGCTGCGGATGAAAACGAGGCTGTCGTGATCTACAAATCATTTTGTTTCTCTTTAATTTGTAAACTGCAGACCAGGAATCTTGATGGAACAACACGATTTACACGATGAAAACACTGATATCTGTGTCAAAACTACGCCTGCCGGTTTGAAAAGGCGTCACATTAAGGCCCCATTACCTTGTCCCTAAATTTCAACATCACTTGTATCCACAAGTTCTAGTAAAATATGACACTAAAGTGTTCATCCCCTGAACTCTGCCCTCCGTGTCACTTAAACGCCCTAACAACCAAAACTCCAATGCGGACTGTATGAAATTCTCCCCATCACATTTCTCCTCACACGCGCGACACACGCGCTACAAAACGAGCACGCAGTTGACCTCCTCCCAGGTAGCTTGATAGCCCGGCTCAAATAGTAAAGCAGTGCAGCGTAATCACATGGCTCATTCAACCTTTGATTTTTTCGTGCTTCTTTACAACTACTGAGGCTTCGTCCATACGTGTCCGGATACATTTGAATCCGCAAACTTTTCTTTGCGGCAACCGGATCCGCAAAAATCATGTTTGAATCCGCTCTCCAAACTGGAAACTTGGAAATTTGATATGAATCCGATATCGTGTGGACGCTGTATACTTTTGAATCTCGATGACGTAGCAAAATCGGTTCCAGTATTCACCACATGAACATCCAATATGGACGTCAGAACAAGTGCTATTGCTTCTCTTCTTGTTGGACGTATTTCAAGTCGGATAGCGTGTTTTCAGTTAAACTGGCTATGTTCTCTCTTCAACTGAACTTTGTGAAAAGACGACTCGTGCGTATGATTGTGCACATGCTCTGTTGACCACATTCTCGGGCAGGAGTCCTGGATACTAGAACAAATTCGGATTCGTTCGGATACGTGTGGATGGGCAAACTCGATTCGAAAACGCTGCGTGTGGACGCGGAAACTTTTGAATCCGCAAAGAAAAGTTTGCAAAAACTGTATTGTTGTAAGTTGTTGTAAATAATTTGGCGCCATTCTTACACAAGGCCCCTGAGCAAACAATTGTCGTAAAATGTCCTAGTGCAATATTCCTTCATGGACTTAAAACACATTTTAAAATCACGTGTTTTTAAGGTAACTGGGAGGCTGTGGACACAAGAGCCGAGGACCAACATCTGCACTACTTAATAAACATATGCCGGCCGGTGAACCCAACCAAAGAAGATATACCGTGTCCTGGAGGAGCCATCGGGGCTTGTCAGATTGACCACAGCAGAAATAAAGGGTATAATCTGGGTTATGTGCAGAGTAATCCACAGGTTGCTGACACAGGGGATTTAACACTGCATTATTCAGGGGGGACTGAATGCCACGGACAATTCAACAGGAGTACAAGGATTGTCTTTTCTTGCTCGCCGAAAATGGTAGGTTTTAATTGTGACTAAAGAGTAGGATTGAATTGATGCACATCTTTGAATGCTGAGAGACGTGGCCTATGATTTATCACCCTGCGAGCAAAGCCTCTGTAAAACTTACCAGAGGGCGAGCAATAGAGGCTCTGCAGAAATCGTGTCAAGTCTTTCAAGTCGCCCGAGCCCAAGTTTCTTGGCTAGTCACTCTGGTGAAACAAGTTTAGGCAGCGCGCACATCATATGTTTGACAAGGTTAAGGTCAAAATCGAGCCGTTAGTACGAAAATCAATATGGCGTTTACGAGTGCGATCGATTCCTGGGGCCCGTTTCTCGAAAGTCCCGAAACTTTACGGGCCATTTTCGGGTGTCACGATTCCCTTTGTATCTCAAGAACGGAAAGTGTTGGAGTCGTCACACTTCACAGTCATTTTTCTTTTTGTTACCTTGAAAACATTTAAAAGATCGGCTTTCCAAAACAAGCGGTTGGCAATTTCACTAATGGCTTTTCCGGCCCGAAACGTTTTCGGGAATTTCGAGAAACGGGCCCCTCACCTGGGTTTGAAACTGTCTCCAAGCAACCGCTCATGCATACTCAATAAAGAATCTACACGATTTCTTTAGAGTCGTTTCTTTCTTGTCGAGTTAAGAAAGGCTCTGCTGGCAGGGTGACGATTTATTGTCCCTGGGAATGCATTGTTGAGATATGTTATTTCCCGGCCTTTATGATCACTCATTTCATGCACGCAAGGCCACGGTTTTGCATACATTTTGCTTTACGACAAAGAGTAGCGATATATAGTAATGTTTCGAGTCATACATAACTTACAAATGGCGGAAGACAGGCAGTTGACTATTTATAAGGCATGGTGGATACAGGTCGGAAACACCGAGTTGAGACACATCCAGCCACTGTGTTCGGAGCGGAATTGAACCTGAAGATCTGCAAATTCACCGAGGACTCCGAAGTAAACCGAGAGCAAATCTTGCATATGGCAGCTGATGCAATGACAACCTCCGCGTTCCCAGGGTAGACGAAAGACCCTGCGATGACTCAATGGCAGGACCTTGATCCAACCTTTAAAGTGCACCTAAAAGTGAAATGTTTTTCGTTCCTAATATAATTTTCCCCATCCAAAGCAAACATATGTTACCATTGTTACCCAGTGTTTCACTTTTTCTGTGCCGTGCAAGCCACGTAAACTTCGCAGAACTAGCAGTAATTTCGACCCACGACCGCGATGTGAGAGGTATGGGCCTATTCTCGATTAACGTCACAAATTGCTTTGCATTCCTGTTTTCAAAGAAATTCTGCATCGCAAAACAGTTTGTGACGTAAAATCGAGAATAGACCCATGCCTCTCATATCACGGGCGTGGGTCCAAATTACTGCTAGTTTTGATGACTTTGCGCATCTTGCCCGGCAGATAACAAGCGAAATTTTGAGACATGTTTGCTTTTGGTTGGGAGATACATTTTGCAGACGAAAAATATTTGAGTTCTGGTGAACTTTAAGACCCCTTAAAAGAAGAAATCAGTATCAATTCAAAGATAAATGGTTGAGAATATCACCGAGCAACGGTGATCTAATCCGGAGGTCGTGGGTTCGATCATCCGGGTCAGAGATTTTTCTCTGTCCTTGGGTGTTGCATAAGAAGTTCCTGATGCTGTGGATTAGCGAAGGTTCTTCATCCATCACATGCACACAGTAGCGATGGCCTCACTTGAGTTCTTTCCATATATACATACATACGCTACTTAGGACAACACGCACTTGCACTTTAAGACCCTTAGTTTCTTTCTTTCGCGAGACCTTAGTTTCGATGTGGCGAAGAATCAATACGTCGACTTCCCTCTCTGTCAATAAATTAACATGATGAGTGTAGCTAAACGACGACCTCCTCACAGCGTGAATCTGCACGAAACGGTCCAGTCTTTGTATACATTGCCCGCGATGACCCAGAAAACGCAGATAAGATGGGCTTTAAAGGGAAACTGTCACGAGAAGCGCATGCGCTAGCGTCTTGTGAAAACTTGACAAGTGTTAGGTTAACTTTGTTCAAGTTGAATCGGCAAATTCAAAATGGTGTCCACTGGGGAGGGCCATGGTGGACAAAGGAGAAACTCCGGCGAATATACGTGACTCACGCGTGAATCCATAAGGCGGCTAGAATTTTCCGTGGGCTCGAGAGCAAACAAACTCGAGCATGCGCAGCTCATGACAGTGCCCCTGTAAGATCTCCGACGCAGTCGTCAACAAAAACGCCGAAAAGCAATAAATGAGGAAATATAATCCTGCTGCTCGGGCGGCACACATTTTAGCTCATATTTCTGCGTTACTCATCAAAACAACGACGTAAAATCGCCAAATTTGAGGTTTTGACGACAACGTCAGCATACAAGTGAACCTTCTCTGTTTTTACTCAGAAACCGCTCGTATCAATTTATTTGAAAGATACTTCGCCCATGCACATTGTACGACGTGAAAGAGATGGAAAAATTGGGAAAGAGTAACGATGGTGCAAAAACGTCACCGTCGTAGATTTTAAAGTCCCAAGTAGGTTAATTGGACCCACAGCGTACTGCTTCTATTGGTAAGCTAACTACTGATTGTATAACTTACACAGGGCTCTCCAATCTTCTTGTCCGAGTCTCCGTTTTGTGAATACCTGTTTTCGTGGCAAACGCCGAGTGCCTGCCCGTTGACCAGAGAAACTGGGAGTGGCTGCACTGTGGTTGACAGGCAGTATGGGTATATGTTTGACTTGAACAAGCTGTACAACAAAAGCGGAGACTATCATGTTAGTGTAGCCGCTGATGTGACAATCGTTCTTAATGTATGTAACAAGTTGGTGAACAAGTCAGCGTGCAAGGGCAGCGGTAGAGGCCTAGGAGCATGCATTACAAAAGGTCAGTTGTATAAGGAATGTAAAAGAAAACTGAGTTTCTATAATCAAAGTTAGCGCTAAAACGGAGGACAAAATTGTACCATACCGTACGCTTTATTTAGGGTTGTTAATGTATTAACCCGAAGAGTTATCAAACTTACGGCCTTCACTATAATGAAGTTACAAATAAGTTGACCAGTGACATCTACGACCAGAGTTTTTATAGTATCTACTGGCGTTACAGAAATCACTTGACTCTGAAGGTGACTTCCACTCAGGTTGTCGAAACGTGAGTCAATGTCATCTTAAACAGTCCTTCTCAGGACTACACTCACCCGGACGATCGTACTTTACTTTATTATGATATGATCCCTAGGTTCAAATCATTTACGATTTTAAATGAAAGTAAATAAAGGTATCACAGCATAATACAAGATAATAAAAGGAACTAAACAATAACAAAAAGAAAATTAACATACATGCAAAAAAATTAACATAAGAATTACTTGTACATAACAATAAAATCACAACGTAGATGGAAACGACAGTTATAGCAAATACAGTACATTACAATAAACTTTATTAAGAGAGGATAACGTATTAACCCGATGAGTTATCCATTGTAACTTATTTTCGTGGATGAAGTCTAGCAAATAGACTAGGAGATGAAAAGACACATTTCTTTCCTTCAGACTAAGAGAGTGTTTGGCAGCGCGTTTACGTGAAACGGGAAACAGGAAACGATAGGCTGCTGCTTGTGGTAAAAGCTTGAAAATTCTCTTATGGTACCCTGTCTGGCTCTTTCGAGAAGTTGCTCGTTGTCTCCCCTGGGTACCAGAAGGTTTTTTTTTTCCTTTGGCGTGGTCTCTATGAGCGGCAGAAAATGGGAACGTTCTGATTCTTCCGACTCCGATTCCGTCGAGCTTCACTAAGTTAAAAGCGCTCTTACGACTACGACTCCGACTCCGATTCCGACTCCGTCGCTAGTGAATACCAACCTGAAACTGCCGTGACCAGAAGTTCTTATTTTTCGTATCTCCGTTCCCTATTTAACCGTTCTCGCGAAAGAAAAGTAAAACTCTGGCATCCAGGGTACTCTGGAACTAACAGGCGAAAAATGAGCTATTAGTACGGGACGCGGACGGCATCCTGAACAGAACATCTCGCATGCCAGGGCAGCAGTGTCTTCCATATTTTTAAAGTAATCATCTGTAATCAGTCATTTAGCAGCTCTCGTAATCTGCTATTTGTTTGGCATTGTAAGCAGCTTATATTTTTTAAAGTGGAAATCATTTTTTCAATTGCTTAGTCTAAGTTTTGTTTTTGGCTTTGGTATTGAGCAGGGGGCGTAGCCAGGAGGATCCTGGGGTGCCCCCCTCCTTTGTGACAGTTAACAACATACCCTAGAGTTCCGATAGTAGCGACCCTCGTTACTTTCGGAATTAGCAGCCTTTGGGGGTCGCTACTTTCGGGGGGTCGTTACTTTCGGGGGTTCGCTACTTTCGGGGAACACAAATCGTTTAGAAATAGAGCTGGCGCGAGCCTTTTATCCGAAATAAAAAATGAACAACATAAAATTTAAAAAAGAACAACATTTTATTTGCATTCCATATGTATAGATTGTGTTTCATAAAAAGAAGATAACAATGATAGATACAGCAAAAAACCGTATATAGAAAACTATATAGTTTTCAATTTCAATTTGAAGAAACGTTCCCGTTGTTAATACGAAATTATACCGGTTTACGGTAGTTCTTTCATCGCTACATCAGTGAACTGATTGCAAGGACGAATGGTGGCATAAAGCTTCCCCTTGTTGTAAATTAAACTGCACGAACATATTATTTTGACTATTGATTGACAGCATACCATTTAAAAAACTTGGTCTTGCTACTTTCGGGGGTAGGTCGCTACTTTCGGGAGGTCGTTACTTTCGGGGGGAGGGGGATCGCTACTTTCGGGATTTACGAGCGGCCACAAAAAATTGACGTTAAATTTGTTGTAGACTCACTCGGCTACGCCTCGTGAGTCCACAGCATTTGGACCACTGTGATGACGAATATCGTTGTCGATAAGAGTACAGACAACGCTGAACCACTTTCGATTTGTTAAGTATATTTTGCCAAGACCAGCAAAATTGGGGGAGGTTGCATTTTCGATATTCCTGCTTTCCGTACCAGTTGCTGCCCTCCTCCCCCCCCCCCCCCTCCCGTTTAGACAACTGAGAGTTTAGGTGAAGGAAAACTGAGAGTTAGGGGAATTAAGAGTAAAAAAAATATGTCCTCGTTAAAAGGCTTTTTTTTTTAACAATTTTTTGCGTTAGATTAGATAGAAAGGAGACTTCCAAAAAGCACTACTTGCAGAGCTCTTTGCCACCTCCAACTTTAAACTAAACCTTGATGCAGTTCGTTTCTTGTCGTAGAAATTGAAATTTA
>OX421446.1:9327321-9329821 GCA_949126865.1 Montipora capitata
GGGTGATCCGGTGTACGTTGATGATTCTCAATGCCAGTATGAGTTTCTGTGGATCACAAGCACTGCTTGTCCAGACATACCCCCAAAGCCTGTTTCTGACGACTGTAAAGCCACTAATCCGCAGACAAATGTCCAGTTCAATCTAACACCCTTGAGAAAGAAAGACGGCGACTATATTATGCGCGACGAGGAAAAAGGCTCGACGCATCATCTGAATATCTGTGGTCCACTGAAAAATCCTCCTAACTGTAAGTAGACACTTTAGTTTGAAGACCAATTTAGAGTTTCCCAGCCCCGCTTTCAAATCGAAAACAAGTCCAGAACTTTTTCGATTGTTTCTAGCTTTGATTTTCCGCATGAAAGCTGTTTACTTTGAGATCTTGGAAGAAATATCTCAGATAGTTAAGTGAAGCAAGAACTTTCCAATCTTCTGTATAGACTCTGGAGAAAATTTAGAGATACTTAGAATAACGTTTACGTGATACGGCAAACGGAAGGCTGCTGTTTGTCATAGAAGCACGAAAATTATTTTATTTTAACATGTCTCGCTCCATTGAAATTTTTTGGATTTCTGAAGGTTACAGGTAAGAAATGACCTGAAATCAAGCAAATTTCTTTGATTTTTGGGAAAACGCAAATTTCAGCCTTTAGACGCCCGCAAGGGATAAACGCAAACGCCGGCAAACGGGAACATTGTTTTCCCAAAATGCTTCCTCGGCGCGCAAACGAGGAAACATTTGCTAAGAAAGCAAATTTTGCTTCTGCAACGAATGTTTCCAAGGGCCGCACATGGAGAAACATTTGCTTCCGCGACAATTTTTCCACCTTTGCGGGCGCCTTTACTTTTGCCGTTTTGTCGATGCTAAATAGGCCACTTGCACTAAGAGGTCATGTGACATCGTTTTTATGAAAATGAAAGTTACATGATTTTGCCTTCGAAACACTATTAGTGGGTCATCTCTTAAACAAAATAATAGTGATTTGGTTTTTCAAACCCGCACCATTTGCCTAAAATGAGGAAGTCCGTAGCTGGTCACGTGACCAAAACTTGATTTTTTAAAATTATGAATTACCGCTTTCTGACACAAATTTTGCACTTGAACTTTAAGGAAAATGTTGAAAAGATGATGTTGTAACGTTTATGGCACATGTGAACTCAACTATCAAACATTTAACAAGATATAAGGAAAAAGTCGTTTTGGCCGCCATGTTGGAGGGCAAGAGTATGCCCTCCAACATGGCGGCCAAGACAAATCATGCTACTTTGTTGAAAAATCAAAGTACCATAAAATATCTCCCTTAAATGCGTTTCCTCTCAAATTTCGCGTGTAAGATAATTTTTATGTGTTCTGTCAATTTTTGGCAACAGCAAGATTACAACTCACTGTTTAAGGGAAGCATTGGTCACGTGACCTCTTAGTGCAAGTGGCCTATTCTTTCCTTTATTGGGGAATGGGCGAGGTGTGAGAAGCGGGAGAAACAATGCTCAGGGGCCCGTTTCTCGAAAGTCCCGAAACTTTACGGGCCATTTTCGGGTGTCACAATTCCCTCTGTATCTCAAGAACGGAGAGGATTTAAGTCGTCAAGCTTCACAGTTATTTTTCTTTCTGTTATCTTTAAAACACGTTAAAAAACCGGCTTTCCAAAACAAGCGGTTGGCAGTTTCACAAATGGCTTTTCGGAAAACTTTCGAAAAATTGGCCCTAGGTCTTCCTCACCAGGCTTCAGTTGTGGAAATTGCTGTCGACAGAGTAAATCACCATCCTATGGATATCTCAGTTGGTTTTGACAAATTGTGATTTGATCAGCTAGTTAAAAACTATTCGCGAGGTGGAGGTGGCCACTGAGATGAATAGTTGTTTTAGTATGTACTAAAACAGTGAGATAATATAGAGCGAAAATAGTTATAAGCGAGTTGCTCGGGGATATGCGGAGTTTGAGTAGCCAATCAGAGCGCGACTTCAACGCTATCCACAGTTTTAGTATATACTAAATTGTGCTATGCACCTTTTAGTAACGGAGGCCTGGCGATTCCGTCGGTTTTAAAACTCACGAGCGTGCAATCAAGCTGCGAAGGGAAGAGTTTAGGCTTATTTCCTCGGCTCAGTCCCCTTGTTGTTTTGCCGCTCACCGGGCCCACAGACGGATTTTTCGGGCGTTGCTAAGGAAGTGAAATGTTACTTCCGGTGACTGACAGGATCATATCGTGAGCTGACCAGAAAGCCCACTCACCGACCTGGATAATTTGATAACAATATACTAACTGTTGTTTGCATCGAAGGTTTTTCCTCGCCCTTCCTCGCGCTCGTTCTCAGATCAACTGCGCATGTGTCAACAAACTGACTTTACAGTTTCAGAATTGAATTAATTTTTTTTATATGACACGTTTCACCCCCAAATACAGAATATAGCTAAGAATTATGGGTATTTCAGTATCGTTTATCTTTTTAAAAAGAGCGTTTTTCAAAGTGAAAAGAAAACCATTGTTGCCTCGATGCAA
>OX421446.1:9332321-9342321 GCA_949126865.1 Montipora capitata
GTAATAATAATAATAGTAATAATAATAATAATAATAATAATGATGATGATGATGATGATGATATTCAATCAATTCAGTGAAAGGGAAGAATAACAGAAGTTAATCCCTATCGAGGGTATCCGCGCGCAGCCAGATAAAGGAGGAGTACCCCGGAGGAAAATCATCGGATTCAGATCGAGATCGACTGAAACTCAGTCCACATACGACGTTTATGGCCGAGGCCAGGGTTGAACCCGGGTCGCAGAGGTGGGAGGGGCGGTTCATAACCGTTAAGCCAACCTTAGTCTCCCATTCGATAACATTTGAGCGTACATACCATTTCTTACAAGCCTGGCTCCAGTTTAACAAAGGACGGAAAACGTTACCCATTGGATAAGTCACTAACTTAGTCCAGAAGCACGTGACCTTGAAGCGTGTAACTTGCAACTCTTTTCCTTGGAACAAAGCTGGAGATTTTAGGACACCAATTTTATGCCAAAATATGGACAAAAATAAGATGGAAGCTGCACGCTCGGGAAAATGCACGAGCTACGTTACATCCAAATAAGGAAATTTTTAAGTACTAAATACAATATGAGCGACCGTATTGTGCTTATGAAATGTCAGCATTTAAGTGTTAATGTACACTAGGTATTTGTGGTGATTCAAGACATTTTTACCGTGAAAATTGAAAGAAACATTTATGTAAATGAAGAGAAAGCTGTATCAGAAATACAGATATTGATTAATAAAACACTTCTTTTGTTTTCCCATCATGAATTATTAATGAGTTTTATAAACTCAAATAACTCCAGCTCTAAACCAGAGTTAAACGCTTCAAGGTCATAGGCGTATGCTTAGTTTCAATGCTTGCCAAGATTGGTTTGCTTCTGCAGGTACCGGAGCAGAGATTACGTAAAACCGGCAAAAGAAACAAAAGACAGAAAACAAAACGACTCCAAAGAAAGACTAATCCCAAGTGACCAAAAATACAGTGCTTTCCGGTACCTGCGGAAAGACCCGAAAGATTTCAGTATTTGCTCAATTAACAGTAAATATGCTCTCACTGAGCGTATCTAAGTATAGGTGGTAACAAGAACTTTGGCCAACGTTTAACATGAAGTGTATTTTACACTCTGGTTAGTGACTTATCCACTGATGAAAGTTTTCCAACGTTTGAACAACTGGGGCCTGGGGCCCATTTCTCGAAAGTCCCGAAACTTTACGGGTTCTTTTCGGGTATGACGATTTCCTTTGTATCTCAAGAACGGAGAGGATTTAAGTCGTCAAACTTCACAGTCATTTTGTTCTTTGCTACCTTGAAAACGTGTTAAAAGATCAGCTTTCCAAAAGAAGCGGATAGCAGTTTCACAAATGGCTTTTCGGGCCCGAAAAGTTTTCGGGTCCTTCGAGAAACAGGCCCCTGGACATTAATGTGGGGAAAACAAAAACGATCCTTGATGCAGTTGTTTTAACATGTGTGTTCGTCCACGCTTTTTTCTTCAGTATGAATGCACAGCGTTTCAGACGGCCGGCCAGGGCAATAACACAAAAGTCAAGTACAGTCTGGGGAGACTCTCTCGGTCGGATGCCAATTGGGTGGTAAGTTGATGCACGACCGTGAAAGTGCAGATTGAAGCTGCTTGTTAAATGGTTTCAACATTTGACCATCGTCGAAATCATGCTGGTGAAATGTTGCCGTGATAAGAAGCCGTCCAAACTATTCTTACGTCGGAAGAATTTTCCAGGCAACCTCTCAAGACGTTTGATATCGAGAAACTGATTATTTTATGCGGTCTCCCCTGCGAGCGTGACATTTTGCAAATGTCAAAGGAATTGTTCGAACGCTTTCAAGTATAGTTGACATTTTGAATGCAGAAAGATTTTGACTGATTAAAATCGATCTGAATTGATTCCGCACATTTTAAATCCTCCTTCAGGCGTGCATTTAGCCGGTTTCGACCCCTTCACGAGAATTAGTTGCATCCTGAAAATGAGAGAACTCACATAATTACATGTATACTCAGTTGACCACTGAAACAAAGCAATGATACAACCGAGCACCAACGTTACGAATCCCAACTGGCCGGTGATTGCATTAGTGAAGAAGTTGAAGTTGCAGAAGTTGCATTAGTGATTACCAGGATTATATTCATCTAGTTGTCGAAGTGAGTTCCCGGATCTCAAGGCAAGTTCCCTAACCACTTGGCTACACTGCCTCCAATCATGTAACTGTGTTTATGGATGTCTCTGGACCCTCGCCTTGTGTTTTTAAGAACTCCATTCAGTTTTTAGCAGTCTTTTTTCTGGGGACAACACAGTTTTGGAAAAAAGGCGTGGTCAAACTGCAAAGCTATAGCGAAGGCGTTGATCTATGGTCACACGCAAAAGCTAATGCTTGTTGTGTCTATTGCTTGATGTAACCGATCCCTGACCACAATAGAGCAAGCAACATCAAGTACCAAACCGTGCGTCCGACTCTCGATCCTCGACCAACGCGTTGGTTGTAGCTTCACCCCTGTTCAAACGGAGTAGTTTCTTGTCTTGTTGACTCTTATCGTTTTCCAACCAACCAAAGTACCTTTATTTGATGCATGCCACAGGTTACCAACGAGGAAGGTGACAATGGCAAGGTCACGAGTTTCTACTTGAATCTATGTCGGCCATTGGTCCCCATGCATGGAATAAACTGCCCCGCTGGTTCATGGGCCTGTTGGGTGGAAGGAGATCAGGTAACTTTCCAAGGGCACAAGCTCAAGCAGTTGATCCTTTTCATGGTAGCAGTTTTCAATAGCCCTTATCGGAGCTGTCAGCGGTTTTGTCTCATAAAGGAGGCTGAGGGGTCATTTTGTATTGAATTGACCCTTAAGCATCTTTTGCATGTAGTTTTAAACAAAAGAAAATGTGCCTGCAGGCTCAACTCCAATAAAGACCATTGCGTATTGCAGGAAGAAAGAAATGATTACTTTTGCGTGTCACACAGGCGAAGACAGTCACGTGAGCCACGTTTTACGCGTTTGAAGCGAAGACAGAAATACCGTGGGCACTAACGTTGAGCAAAGAACTTCCACGTTGCCGTGCATCTGTTCAGTAAAAGATCACAGATAACGTTAAAATGTGTTAAGAACATAAAAGGCGTCCTCTGTGATCTATTGCTGAAAGTACGCACGGCAACATGGAATTTATATATGTTATGCATCGGCTGGGAGGTCCGTATAGGGAAAAACTTTGCCCAAGGTCTTGAGTACGGCCCGAGGCCGCAGGCTGAGGGATGTTCTCAAGGCCGAGGGCACAGTTTTTCTATATACGGATCGACCTAAGCCAGTGAATAACGTATTTATTTTTTCTGCTTTTTTTTTTTCTGAAAATGAACAAGTGCTCAAGCTTCAGGGAATACCTCGTAAGAAAGACTTCTTGTTCACCAAGTTCTTTTTGTCACCGCTGTATGTTTATGTTTGCCTTTCAGGATCCTCAGGATTTTGGTCGTGCCTATGATCCTCCAGAGGTGATCACTGAAGGAGAAGTGCGGCTTGTGTACAAGACTAAAGTAGCTTGCGACCCGCACAAGCCTGATAAACAAAAGGAAATTCATTTGACATTTATTTGTTCGTATGGATCTTTGGTAAGCACAGCACTATGCAACACATTGGTTGCTCTCCATTACTCAAAGGGATGAAAATTGGGACGGCTACGAGACACTAGTCATTGTTTTTTTCCTCGGGTTGGCCTTTGAAATTTCCAGTTTCCAGTCCTCCTCCTGGAGCTCGGTCACTTTATTTAGCATTTCCCCTGATTTGCATTTATTTGTTAAGTAAAATGACATTTCGCATCAATTGCAGTGACTAACACTTCAGAAGAGACATCCTGTTGCTATAATTTCACAGATTTTAAAATCTTAATCTTTTTCTTCGGGAAACTTAACCTGCTATCAGGCGTACTTTTCTTTAGACAGGGCGGAAAAGGTACGCCTGATACAATTTCTTAACGAGTCGTCTGCTGCCCACCTGTCAAGAGTGATGTTACCTTGTGTCATGCTATAAATGTGAGCCAATCAGATTTTACCGGAAACTACCTGGACGATGCGATTCAAGGAAAGAAGCGACGAAAACAAAATAGAACTCTAGCTGGAATGTCTGCGAACTCAGAATTTATCCATTCAATCAAAGGTATTTCTGCAAATCCCGCTTGACACTTGGTGCAACTTTTCTTTTCAAACCATCAAGGAACAAAGAATTTCAAGGTAAAATCAGAGAAAAAGCCGAATACTTCATGTTATAAAGCGCAATCAACAGTACAATGAACTTTATATTTAAACTCGATTATTTGAGGTGCCAATGAAAGATGCTAATGTCACTGCAAAATGTCTACTTTTCCAGAAGCATCTACTCAACTATCATTTTGTGAGAAGTATGTCACTAAACCATCGCTCAGCGCTTCCTTAAACATTGTCGAATTTCTCTGTCAAGCTCGGCTGAATCCCCGAATGCATGTGGCAGCACTAAAGTTATATTCGGTTCTTTTTGGAACTTGTTGCTTCCGAATATATTCCAGAGGACTTACCACAACTACAAACGTTTGCGAGTCGGTGGAACTGGAACGGTGCATTTTTTCTAGAATGTTCGGGACTGTAAATGACACTATTGCCAAATCCCATAGGAAGTATTCTTTCAGACAAACCATTCCAGGGCTCGAAGTTAACTTTTAAGTCCACTTGCAAAGCTTCACTAGTAAGATTTTTTTCCACTAGCAAACTGGTGAGACCACTAGCGAATTCTTTCTTGAAATTTTAATGGCCATATCTGATATAAAGATAAGAATTGATATTTCACACAGTCTATTAGATGAGATGAGACGTTTAACCGATTTTTTGCAATTCTGTAACCAATCGGAGAGAGGCTACAAGAGCTCTATGTTTTTTTTCAGCCAATCAGAGTAAAGTCCAGATTCTGGACAACCGGCAGACGTCTTGTTTAGAAATTGTATCAGGCGTACACATTTCCGCCTGGTCAAAAAAAAAGTACGCCTGAAAACGGAAAACTGTAGTAAGCCACCTTATGCAGTACCGAAAGGAAAGTGACCGAATCGACTAATCAATGGACCATTTCCGAGTTGCTGTTTGTCTCGGTTTCGAAGTGAGTCTTGGTTCTCAACTATTGTAAGGAAAATGAGTTTGATTTGCATAAGAATACGCAACTCATTTCCATTTGAATGGTTGTGCACCAGGACTCTCGTTGAAACTGAGGCATGCAGCAACTCGGAAATGAGCTATTCAAATCTCCCGGGGTTAAGATTCCGTGTGTACTGAAGTTGCATTATGATGTAGCATCACATTTAAATGATGTGGAAATACAGAAGTTTTTATTCCCGAAGGGCTTGAATTGGGTACAACATTGAGGTAGCCGATTTGATCTGTAGGGGAATTTTTGTTCACATTTTTGCCGGCTAACGTTTTCTATAATCACTCAGCCAATAATAAAGTACTGAATATTGAAAGTGCGTTCCAAAATGAGCAATCTCCGAAAATTTGAATGCGTTATATCGGATAGTCTCAGAGCAAGTCGAGATTTTACAAAGAATGTATGGAATCATTAGCGCTTTTGTCACCCAAGAACAGACCTCTTTGCGTTCCTGTGCTTCGTTACTTGGCCTTTAAATCCAAGTGAGGCAGGTGTTGATACAGACTACCCTCCTTTTCTTATGTTAATGATGTTGTCATGCTAATTAGTGAGAATTTTTATAAGAAAAGCAGTGACGTTTCTGTCAAAACAAGGTCACCTCCAGCCTCACTTTCATTCACAGGCCTGGTATTAAACTTAGCACACAACTGTAAAATGGTCTGGTTGATTTATCAGTTTTGGATGGCTAACGAGTTGCTCCTTAACAAAGCTAAAAGGATTCAATTAGAGATTTATCAGCGTTTAACAAGTTCTTTTACCTTTTGAAGTCGATTCGTAAATAGCGTGACGCGTGAGGCCTTCTGTGAGCAAACTCCAATGAAATGAAAGAAATTGTAAACAATGACGTCAGCAAAGAGTCCCTTATAGCCAAGCAAGAACTGGCCATTGTAAAGAGTTCCTAATAAAGCCTTCAATAATTCATAGAGCAGTTTTCAAATGACTGTCGAAAGCAAGTTTATCAACCAATGAGAAGAAAAACCAAAAGCAATCGCGACTTGCACGCGTGATTTTTACTGTGCCTTGAGCAAGTTACATGGAATTGCTTCAAATCTGGATTGGTTGATTGCGCTGTTTACACCTGCTGTGATTGGTCGAAATAATATTACTTTGGTATTTGCTTTACGACACTCAATTGAAAACCGCTCTTAATACTTTATGAGCGAAATGGTCTATTAAAAGTAATGAAGCGTGGTGTACTCTTCATAGGAGGTCTTCAGATAAGGCATATTACGGAGGCGTAGCTTGCTTTTCTTGTATTCTTGTATGACAAGCATGGCAAAAAGTTTACAAAATTTGCATTCATTTGAGAATATAGAGACAACACAGACTCCTCATGTTAATTTGTAATCGTTGTTAAATGTATTTCACGCTGATGTTCAAAGATTTCAGTATATGCCTTACAACTTTCGTACATATAGTTTACGTCATAGAAAGTGCGGCGTACGGGGTTTTATTCACGAGTTGTTTGTGTCAAAAACCCGAACGAGCGAGGAACGAGCGAGTGAGGGTTTTTGACACAAACAACGAGTGAATAAAACCCCGTACAAAGCACTTTCTATGTCGTGAACTGTTTATTACATATAAGACGAGAATTTTCATTAAAATAGTTTTCTGAACGCAAATTAGAAACAAAAACTCACTAACAATAGAACCAAATGCAAATTTAGTTTAATTCAATAACAAAGTACGATTTGCACGAGATGCACGAGATGCACGAGTGAGTGGCATGGAAACGCCTTTACGCTATCGTTGATTGGTTATACTTCCACATGTGAAATAGCTGTACGCCATTCTGATTGGCTGTTTAAGCCTTTTCCACATGTGAAAATAAAGCGTATAGATTTGTGCAAATGAGCTTCATGGATTAAAATTCTCATGTTATGTGTAATAAAGTTTCTTGTGTTTTTATTTTAGGGTCATCCCGTTTTAGAGCACGTGGAGGAGGAATGTGTTTATCATGTAAGGTGGTACACTTCAGCAGCCTGTCCTGTTGAACAGAAACGTGTTGGCATTTGCAAAATTTACGACGACGGCACGGGAGAAGTTTACGATTTGAATCCACTTTCAAAAGCAACAGACGATCTCAAGTCTTATCTAGTGGTATGTAACCCGTCGTCACTTTGATCCATGGTTTACCCCGGAGGGAGCCCCACATAAAATGTTGGGGGAAATGCTAAATTTCCTCGCTCCTCAAAGGCAGCCCAACCTTGGTGTGGCACGAGCTCTTTATGGCCCCTGAAAGATGTTCACGTGGATGATGATGACACAGACGATAACGTCAACTACGTGGGGTTGAAGGGAGGGGGGGGGGGGGTACCTAGTATAAAAGTTATTTTATATTGAGTCTTCGTGTAATTTTCATGGCGGAGTATCCAAACTACTGGCAGTAATCGAAAGATTCAACATTTAGTAAGTGTACCCGAGTGAATCCGAGTTGATGATGATGATGATGATGATGATGATGATGATGATGATGATGATGATGATGATGATGATGATGATCATCATCATCATCATCATCATCATCGTCATCATCATCATCATCTGACGCCGAAGCATTTTGGGACGTGATCACACTTTTGTATGTTCTAATCGCGTGGATGCGCGCTTTGTTGATCACCAGAGCAGGAAATTGCTCCATTAGAGATGATTAGTATAAAAATCTGGGAGACACCACTTACCTGGCACGCGAAATGTTCTGTTCCGGTTGCCGTCCGCGTCTCAAATAGGGAGCTTAATCACGCGCGTTTTTGAGATGCGGACTGCAACTGGAAGAGACTGTTTTGCCTGCCAGAAAGTGGTTTCTCCCAGATTTTTATACTAATCATGTCTAATGGAGAAAAGGTACTTCGCAATGTAAATGTGGTTGTGTGAAGACAAGTCAAAAGGGAAATCAGCTCACTTTCGGTTGCCGTAGGTGTCTCAAAAACGTGCTTTCTTAAGCTCCCTACGAGAATACTGTTACTATTACGGCGCAAATCATACCTCGACGTCGGTAGAACTTCTACATGTACTAGATCTGAAAGACATTTAATTTTAGGGGCTAATCCTTTGATAACTTTAAAAGTAATAAGGAGAATTTTAAATTATATTCGCGCGCGCACTGGCAACCAGTGCAGCTCCTTAAATATTAGGGTGATATGGCAAAACTTACGCGCGGTAAATGAGCCTAGCAGTAGCGTTCATTACGCATTCCAGTTGCTTTATCTGATATTCTGAAACGCCGTAAAGCAGGCTATTACAGTAGTCCAATCGACTTGTGATGAAGGCATGAATCAGCTGTTCAGTATGCTCCCTTGAGAGGTATCTCTTGATGTGACGAATGTTGTAGAGATAGTAGAATGTTCAGCCGCAGGTCTTGGATGTGTGAGTAGATATGTCTAGGTAGGAGTCGAACCAAGCCCCCAGGTTCCTTGCGGACAACACAGGTGCGACCTTTGGTGCCGTTCATGGACTCGGCCTTAGCCAGCTGTTGACGACTGCCAATCAATAGAAACTTCGTCTTGTCATCATTTAACCACAGCATGTCTTCTCTCATCCAAGCATGCACATCGCGGATGCAGTTGTCCAGCGCTGCCACGGCTTCGACTTCACTCAAGCTATCAGATGGTCTGAATGACATTTATAGCTGAGTATCATTCTCATCACCAGAACCTCGGATCGACCTAAGGCTCTGGGAAACACTGTGTAGGAGAAAATGCGCCGTAGGGTTCTTATAGCCAAAAATTGACTGTTTGAACCGTACGGCGCCTGCTTACTCCTCGTGCTAACATGAATGCACCAATTAGAGACGCTCCTGATTGTTCCTCACGAAAACCAATATGAAAAGACACTTTGTTTCAGGGTTCCCCAGAGCTCTTCTCTCCCTCTGTCAAGAGAAGAGTTCTGTGGCCGCGATTGAGCTGAGTATCATCGGCATAGGCATGCGCACAAGGGAGATGCGAACGTAGGATCTCAAACAGCTTGCTGGTATAGATCGTAAATAACAGCGGGCCGAAGCATGAACCCTGTGGAACACCGCATTCTAGAGCAAATATGTTAGAGAGTGTGCCATTAACCGAAATTCGCTGCGCTCTGCCCTCCACATAGGATTGAAACCAGGAAAGCGCATTACCACGTCAGCCTTAATGTGACGGCAATCGTCAGAGCCGGGAGCCATGATCAACCATGTCGAAGGCAGCGCTCAGATCCAATAATAAAGAAGTGTTGCATGACATGTAAATCGTTCTTCACCTTGATCAAAGCAGTTTCGATGCTATGATTGTGTTGGTAGGAACTTTGTGAATGAGGTAACCAGTCATTATCCGCCTTGTGATTTTGGATTTGGGTGGCCTCTGCCTTTTCCGATAGCTTTGATGTTAACTGCAGATTACTCACTGGACGAAAGTTCATATTGATGAGTTGAAGACCGTGTTTCTTGAGTAGAGGGTAGAGGCAGACTTCCACTCATTAGCGAAGTATCCCGTTTCCAAGGACATGTTGACCATTTCAGTTATCTGTGGGAGTAACTCGTCCAGGTACAATGATAGAATAGAAGCTGGAATTGGGTCAAGCGTGCACGACTTCTTGCAACGTCAAGGCTAGTTTGCGTGGTCCTCCTCAGACAGCGACGAGAATTCAGAGAATGTAATAGCATTACGTATATCAATTGTTACAGGGTACTCCCTGATATGAGCTATATAGGTATGTGCGGCCTCGAAGGGTATGGTTTTTTGGCCATTTTGGTCTGAAATAGGGTATCGATTTTGACCATTTTGGTCTGTAATAGGGTATGGTTTGTGTAGCCAAGTCTTGAATTGAGTTTGTTTTTTAAGAAGAATCTAGTTAATCATCATTAGGCGATT
>OX421446.1:9347321-9354821 GCA_949126865.1 Montipora capitata
TACTACCCTCGTGGATAAGTCATAGCGAAACCAATTGCGCTATCCAATGGATAGTGATTTATCCGTTGGATAAAGTTATCCACCCTTTGAACAACGGGGCCTAGATGGCAACAATTATTCGTTGGATCTGAGACATCTTAGCAAGGAAACATATTTGAAATGAGTAGTAATCCAACTTCTTGAGGATGAGAGCATTTGTCATACCGGGTTTTCGATATCTTTTCAAAGTACCGGATAAGGCGATGTGTGACTCGGCTTAATGGATTTATTATGCGTGATTGCCTTGTGTTTCTTCAGCCCGTGGGTTCCTGAGATACCCAAGTCTAACGAGGAAAAAAAAGAAAAATGAAAAAAAAGAAGCCAACAAATGTGTGGCCCAGTGGTTAGGGCGCTTGTCTTGAGATCGGGAGATTCCGGGTTCAAGGCCCGCTCTGACCACTGGCTGAATTTGTTCCTGGTAGTCCCTGGTTCAACTTCCCAGCTGCACTTGTAAATAGCCAACTGTTTTGCCTCCGGCCAGTTGGGATTCTTAACAGTTGTTGTTGTGTTCTGTTGTTTCGTTGATTGTTTCATTGGCCCTGAAAAGCCCCTATGGGGAGCGGTCAATTAAGTATGTATTGTATTGTAAATCTACAAATTTACAGCGCCAAAGTACCGGGTGTGAAATGGTAAACAACCGGACGAAGTGTCCGGCCTCCGTCCTCAACCGAAAACCCTGAGATTCATATGACTTCTACGGCCCTGTGCACGTTTTCATCGTAAAAGTATTGAGAACATCTCCATATGATGGCCGTACCGTCCGTGCGAGGATTCCCGAAATTAAAATAAGCACTGTGTGCGTTATATGATAAATTCTTGTTGACTGAATTTGGTCTTGCCGGACGGGAAAATTTTGTGCCAAGTACATGACATTGGCCAGAATAACAGCTCCGAAAATTGGGACATTAATATTATTTTTCACACAATTGAGATATATGTCGTTTAATTGAAACCCATCGTGATCGAAGTCAACCGTCCTTCAAATGAGAGATGAAAACGTTTGCAAACCTATCTCTTCTCGTACATTAGTTCCTGTGCTTTTATTTCTCTACAGAAATCCAAGGCAGAGTTTACCTGGAGAACAAGCTTGGTTTGCCCGCCTTTTGAAGTTTGTGTCTACGACAATGGAAGTAGCAGTTATAATCTGGGACTCCTATCAAGTCGTACACGGAGCTGGAATTATGTACATAAGGGAGACAGGTATTGGATTTTGAATCTTGACTAGCGTGTTATGTTATCGAGCGCCCGCCATACTTGCAGTTCGCAGCTTCACTACTCGCTGTGAGTAATCGACTGCTATTTTCATTGGTCCCTATGACCTCTAGCTTCTTTTCTCGTCAGGGTTAGGTGCATCGTTTTTGTTGTATCATCTATCGTTTCGCCGGTCTCCAATCACAGACGGCGTCCGGAAAGCTACGCGGTTTCCCCTCGCTGTTCGCTAATTCGGAAGCCCTCCGCCCGATACTTTCGCGTTCGTTCAAACGGTTTAGAGAAAGGGAGAGACTGCTCGCAATCTGTCACCGCCGTGTTGATTTCGAAAACAAAAACAGAATATCGTGAATAAAAACTTCGACTTGGTCTCGGTTTTGATTCCCTGATATTCACCTCACCTTCGGCGAATAATTGACTATTTTCACCATCCCATAGTGCCAATAACAATAGAGAAATGTACGACTTCTGGTGGACGAACAAAAGAAGCTAATTAGAGATCTTTTGTTTTCGTCCACCAACATGGCGGCGATGACGTCACGTGAAAACCTCTTATACGTTTTGTGGGGGGGGGGGGGGTCTTTACATAAAAACAACACAAGTTATTTACTCTTGGGACTGTAACATGCTTCAGTGAACTGCATATCCATTTTGTAAATGCAAATAACCCCCCCCCCCCCCCCCCCAAAAAAAAAAAAAAAAAAAAAAAAAAAATGAAATGTATTATGAGATTGGTGAAAAAAGCGAATTCTTAAATACTGACTGACGAGTGCCATTCACCGAAACTCGTTACCAAACATTTCGACTCGAGGCACGGGGTACGAAATCTATATGGCCAATATGGCCGCCGCGTGAATTCTCGGTTTTCACATGACGTCACGACCGCCATGTTGGTGCCCCTAAAAAAGAAAAGGCGGCCATGTTGGTGCCCCGACCAAATCCTCCGGGAATTTAACTCTATTATTATGCAAACGCTTTCTTTTGTTTTCGTTGAAAAACATGGCTGTTGATCACGTGAGTGAAAACCAGCAATAAGGCCCATTGAAGTTGTTCGTAGTCCGGAATTCAGCAGGATGGGTGTCTTTGATGAATTTGTGTTTTCTCAGGCCAACACATGAGAATTGTCCCTAATTACGTCACAGGTGCATGAATTAAGTTTTTAGTAAGTCTGAGAAAATCATCACTGAGTTTAAGGTTCCTTGTTGTTCGCGTGAGATCTTGATGTATGGAATTTTCCAACTCCTTCAAATCTTGGATTCAAATTATTCTTTTATTCTTATTGAATGTAGATTCTGGATAAACATCTGCAGAGGCATAAAAGATGGCCCTAAAGGTATTTTTTTTATAATAGAAAATTTAGCATCGGCAACGAGTGCGAGCACGAAAACAAGTGCAACTTGCACTCCTTCTCAAATTGTTTACCCCTTACTTGAGGTTTGGTTAGTATATGATTATTACAGCTTTAAACTGCAATTTCCTTTTGACAAACTCGTACTTACCGCTACGACTTTTCGATGTAAATCCTTCGCAGACCAACTTGCTGGAACGAGTCGAGCACGCCGGGCTGCGCGCTGTGGATGCGCAATAATTAAAAATCCAGAACTCGTAATCGAAGTCGTACTCGTTGTCGATGGTAACATTCTCTAATAATAGGGAGCTTATGCAACAGGACGGGTGGAAGACTCAGGACGGCAGAATGACGAAAAAATGTCGCGTAAGATCGGGAATGCACAGTCTCGCGCGACATTTTTTCGTCATTCTGGCGTCCTGAGTCTTTCAGCCGTCCTTTTACGTAAGCTCCCCAATGATAACGACGATGGCCTAGTTCTTAAGTCTTGAACTTATCTTGCGAACATAGTTAATGCATGGAGATGGTTATGAAACTGGACAAGTTCCTTTGTTTCATGCTTTTGTCCGTATTGTTGGCCTTGACCCTGCACAAAACACGCTTTTTTCTAGAAGATAACCAATCAAATACTTCGATTAAATTATGCGCAACTAATTTGCGAACCCGTGCGAAGCGAAAACAAAAGATTGTGCAGGGTCACGGTCAATTCAACATCGATTGCAACAACATTGTTCTCGCTTTTGAAAGTTCTAAGGTTTCATAACCAGTCCCGCGATTAACTATGTTGCGAAGCACAAGTCAAGTAAATGAGACTGAATCACATGAAATCAAAGAAGATCGCTTTTTTTGTTTTTTTTTAATGAGAAGGGAAACTGGAGTATCCGGAGAAAAACCTCTCGGGGGAGGGTTGGGAACCAACAAACGCAACTCACATGAGACATCGAGTCTGGAAATCGAACGCAGTGGTAAGAGCACTAAGTGCTGTTGCTACTGCGCCAACACTTTTCCTGTCATATGGAAATGAAATTTTCTTTCCATGTAGCATTTCACTAACCCTTTGACTCAAAGGAGTGATCGGCATGTAAATTCTCTTCACAGTTTCAACGAAATGTCAGTCAGACAAGTTTTCAGAATGGAGATTATTATCAGCGTAAGGACGTTCGCGCCAAAATCTTCCTACAGCGAAATTTTCTTCATTTTTCGCCTAGAGTTACGTCATAAAGTACTTACTCCGAAAATGAAAAAATTTCGATAAATCGGTCATCATGACGAGATGTAGCCTCGTCTGCTTATCCATCAAAAATCGTAAAAATAAACTGTTAGAGTGAAGGTTTTCGTGCATAGGTTTTTAGGAATGGGATTTTTAGATAATTGCATGCCGCTAGGATGTTGTAAACAGTAGAGTTAATCCTTCACGAGCGTTTTCGTAAGCGCTACCCGTTGCAACCACTTCCGGAATTCGATGGCACGAGGAAAGAAACTTTTAAAAAAAGATAACTTCTTACAGTGTGATTTTTTCATTTCATCATATTTGTAGATAGTAAGTAAAGTAAGTGATTCATGATTAAAAAAATAGAGGTTACCGATGATTCCATGTGATGTTGCAACTCTCTTGGAAAATCTTTTTTGTCTCGTTTTGCGTGACCCGTTGCGGGGCCCGTTTCTCGAAAGTTCCGAAAACTTTTCGGGTCCGAAAAGCCATCTGTGAAATTGCCAACCGCTTGTTTTGGGAAACCCGATCTTTTGACATGTTTTCAAGGTAACAAAAAGAAAAATAACTGAGAGGTTTGACGAATTAAATTCTCTCCGTTCTTGAGATACAAAGGGAATTGTGACACCCGAAAATGGCCCGTAAAGTTTCGGGACTTTTGAGAAACGGCCCCCAGTTGCAACCCAAGACAGGATCGATCATTGAAGGTACGAAATGTTTTTTATACAAAAAAAAAACTTTCTCGAGCATAGCAACGAAGTTTCAAGGAGGCGTGTCCTTCATTTGGTTAGTTTTTTGTATCATATCTGTCCATTGCCGTCATCCTCATCTTCTGGGCCCGGTTGTTCAAAAGCCGATTAAACGCTAATGCCAGATTAAAAGTTAACCAAGGAGTTTATTTCTCTACTTCAATATGATGTTCAACGCTGATATTCGGCAAAACTTTACATTGAAAGAAGTCACTCTTGACAAATATGAATAAGCAAAAGGAAATGTCACCAAAAAGTTGAAAACATGACACAAAAGTTCACGCTAATCCTGGATTTACTTGTCGAACAACCGGTCCCTGTAGTGTGGTTTTTGTGAAGTTTAATCGCTGGCCCGCACTATTCAAGTGGACGAGAAAGAAAATTTAATGCTGCTCTATTTTTATGAGAGTAAAGGAAAAGAACTTCAAAAACATGCATTCATTTTGAACTAAAGTTGGTAAGGTAATAAAAACATAAAACAAAACAGCCCTATTAAATTACTCAACGGATCGTCCTCGAGTTTTCCAAACTTTCAGTCACTACTCGATCAGCTACCGTTTTCGGAGCTTTTCCACCTCTTGCTCCCTTCTCGTCAACGTTTCATGATGAATTGGAAATAAATGTGCCATTCGTTTGTCGGCCTGGATTTTTGTCCCCGGCGTTTTTGTCGCCATGTTATCTTAACTAATGCTTGAAGTAATGCGTGAACGTCCTTAAGAGGTCTGGGGCCCGTTTCTCGAAGGTCCCGAAACTTTACGGCCATTTTTGGGTGTCACAATTCCCTCTGTATCTCAAGAACGGGAAGGATTTAAGTCGCCAAACTTCACAGTTATTTTGCCTTTTGTTACCTTGAAAAAATGTCAAAACATCGGCTCTCTAAAGCAAGCGGTTGACAGTTTCACAAATGCCTTTTCGAGCCGAAAAGTTTTCGGCACTTTCGAGAAACGGGCCTCTGGCCCCAGTTGTTCAGACGATGGATAGCGCTATCTGCCGAATAAATCACTAGCCGCTGGATAACTCAATTGGTTTTGCTAGTGTTTATCCGCCGTGGATAGTGATTTATCCGGTGGATAGCGGTATCCATCGTTTGAACAACCGCCTACTGATCTTGATGTAACAGCATATTCTCACCCAACAAAGAATTCTATTTATTATATGGAGGAGAGTGTTTTACTGGGAAGTAAACCACTCGTAGATTCCATACGCCACTTCATCCGGGACCCGAGTGGCGTATTTTCCGTATGTCACCTTTGTGAGTGTCGTATCGACTTTGTGAGTCAGTAGCCCATTCGGCCTTCGGCCTCATGGGCTATTGACTCAGAGCCCATTCGGGCTCGAGGAATAATTGTTAAATATTTAGTCTCCATATAATAAAAAGAACATTACACGTTGGCTCGAAGATATGAATTTTATGTTCTCGTGGCAAGAACAATATCTCACGAGTGAGCGAAGCGAACGAGTGAGATATTGTTCTTGCCACTCGAACATAAAATTCATGTCTTCTCGCCACCGTGTAATATCCTCTATGTACTAGTTGGGAGCAATGAACGTTTCGATGGTGAGAATGAAAGAGTTTTATAGAGATGCTTCCTGTTTTTCTTTTTGTTATGTCACTTGACTAATTGTAATGTCTCAACCAACATTTCCTCACTACAAATAAAGGCAAAAAATAAAGGCAAAACGAAGTAAGCTGTTTGTTTTCCCCTGGTAACAAAAGTGCCCTTCTCACGTTTGAACGAATGTTTTTTACTGCTTGTCTTTCAAAGGCTGCCCATCCACCGCTTCAGTCTGCATGATGAGGCGAAACAGTAAAAAAGCAAATGTACTCGGTGTTACCAGCTCACAGAGGATGAGTTTAATAGGTCAGTATGAGTATGTTAGCAAGCCTGCGTTTTTGTTCTGTTGTTAAAGCTTTGTTTCAAAACCTCTCTATACGACAAGAACTGACTTCAGGTCTTTGCCAACCAACCGCGCATGTTTGTCGTCCAGTCCTGCTCTTACTGTAGGCTTCGAAACATGCAAGGCCTGTTGAGTATTTGGTAATTTGCTTAGCCAATCAAAGGCAGGAAATGATTGTGGTTTGGTGGCATGTGCGTGTTTCCGCGTTCAGCTCCAAGAATTAGCTTTGCGCAAAGGAGTGACATAATCGATTGTGTGTGGATGTTATCATTGGTCATTAAAGCATTGCATTTTTAAAGCATGCATTTTGTCTGCTACTAAGCATCGAGAGGATTGTCAACATGCCTTGTTTCCTCTGTGTATTAAACACCGGCTTCGAATAAAAACACTCCACATTTGTTCTCATCGTTCTTCGCGTAACCGAAACATTCTCTATTCAAGCAATCCGGTAGCATTATTATTTTGCCTTTCTAAGCCATGCCAACTCCACAATAGCTGAGCGTGTTGGGGACAATGTTTGAAAACAAGTTTTGCACAAAAAGATATTACCAGCCTCTTTCTCTTCATTTCACCGAATCCGGCTGAAGACCAAAGACATTCTTGTACTAAGTGGCGTTGTATAAATAGCTCCAGAACTTTCAATAACGACTGCAGCGTTTAACCGAGTAAGTACACTTACCTCCAAGAGATTCATGCTCTTAGGATCCGTGTATTTATACACGAAGATTTAAACTGCCTTTTCAGATGGAAGACTTCAGTTAACATATTCCGGACTTCCCCCAGTAGAAGGATGCATTGGAGGGAATCCCAAAGTGGTGTTTTATTTTGAATGCGGAAACCACGTTGGTCAGCCTCAGTTTGAAAGGTTTGTTGGTGCTGTGCCCCCCTGTGAGAAGATTTTCTTCAGATTTTGAAAGTGTGTTTGCTTTACGCCTGACATTTATCCAAAGGCTGTTTACTTAGAGTATAAGTTTTGGATTTCACGCTCCGCCTTTACTCACGTTCAAGACTGACCGATTGGACCTCAGAGAGTTGGATCTAAAGAA
>OX421446.1:9359821-9369821 GCA_949126865.1 Montipora capitata
TATATCCCTTCACTGCGCTAATCAGCATAAACGTTTTTTCCTTGTTTGATAAAGGCAACCACTTCCATCACGCAATTGTGTTGTGAAACATCCCATCACTGGAAAAAGCATTGATTTTCATAAACTAAGGTAAGAATCTTCATTCCTTCAAAAGGAAATCAGAATCTCGACCCCGGAACTCTTCTTTTGAGTGAGGGGGAGAAGAGCTTTCGGGAACCTTAAAACTAAGTGTCTTCTCATTGGTTTTCGTGAAGCACAATCAAAAGCTTCTCTAATTGGTGCATTCATGTTAGCACGAGGAATGAGCGGGCGCCGTAAGGTTCAAATAGCCATTGTTTGGCTATAAGAACCCTACGGCCCATGTTCTCCTACATAGAGTTTCCCAGAGCCTTGGGTCGATCTGAGGCTCTGGTGACGAGAATGGAGGAAATGAAGGAGGCAGCTGCTTCACTGTCGATAGCATTCTTAGTGTCTTGCTAACAGAGCATGAAATGGAAAGAAATATGGAGCCTATCACCTCAACAAACTTTTTCACTTTATTTAGTCTCGGAAATTGTCCCAAATATTTAACAATTATTCCATAAGCGCGCGTTGGATATGAGATGGTAAATAGCCAACGAGGCGCGTAGCGAGTTGGCTATAACCAGTCTCATATCCAACAAGCGCGAATGGGATAATTGTTTTATTAAAGTCCTTAAACTCCAAGAATTTGGAAGTACGAAATACCAGCGAAAAAAACGAGCAAATCCGAGCGAAATCGAAAAAACTTGATGAGAACTGATGCGATGCTGTGTAATACCTTGTGGTCAGACAGACGCAGGCTCACCACAAAAACATTTCTTGCCTTTTCGCGTACTTCTAAAAGTCGGAATTGATCCAAACTTTCCACAAAAAAAGTTTTTTTTTCCTTTTTGGCTTTATTCAAAGAGAAATTTCGCTTTCCGGCGAAGAAAAAATTTAATTTAGCAACGCTTAACGCAATCATTTACCACATAAGGTCAAACCAAGGTATATGAGCTAATAACCAAGTTTGAGTGAACCAATCTGAGCACGCGAAATGCATTATCCGAGGTTGAGAATTTAATAATTAACTATTATCCTGCGAAATCGCGCGGAATATCGCCTGATACTTACGGCCTCGTTGGCTAAAATCAGGCGATCTTCCGCAAGATTGAGCAGGCTACTTTAATTATTCAACACATTGATGACAAAGCACAATTTTCTACCTTTATTGGGAAAAAAGCTGGAAAAATTACCATTTTCCTCCGCGACATACAAAATTACGCATATTGCAGGATATATGTTAATTGAGCACGCACGACGAATATTGAGAGCGGTATGACCATTTTGGGCATTGTCACAATGTGTTAAATAATAAATAGGATTATATACAACCTTTTGACACAGTGGATGCATACCATGATTTTGATGAAAAACTCACTTTTCTATTCGATTTGAAAATAAGGAAAAAGTAGTCATGGTTTGAGCCATCAATGAGCAATGATGGGGAACGGGTTCGATAGTGGGTTGACGTCATAAATTACTCTGCCTCGCTAGTTTCAAAGAACTACCCCAATGCAATTTTTACGTTTCACTTGATTTGGGTGGCGATCCCCAGCCGCGAGACATCCCCGTTAACTCCCTGAGAAATGATTGAAGTCACGAGAGTGGTTGCCGTGATGACATCCGCATATGCTTTTTCGTATTTTGTTGTAATTTCTGTTAGCCAAATCAGCAGACTTTTCTCGAGAAAAGGATGGTTGTCCCTAATGATTGTTTCCCCTGTTTTTAGTTCGAGGACTATCTATGGCATGGGTGAGAAGCAGCAGAAGGTGTCATATAAGATTAACATTTGTGATGATTCCCAAGGGAAGGCGCACGTTTCTGTGGATGAAAAAGATCTGACAGTTAAATCAAAGTCGTTTTATTATGAAGGTCAGTTTGACGACGATGTGTAGCGCCAAGGATTGAGGGACTTGTGCTGCAATACACAGATCTGCGTGAATCAGTTATTTTAGATGTAAATCTTGTTGTTTCAATGCTAAGGCTCCGTGCAAACGGACGCAGCAACTCCGAAAAACATGCAACAGGGTGTACAAAAGGACACAACTTGTAACACCCAACAATGTTGCGTCCAAGTAATGCTATGATCCTCGCAGTTATGGACGCAATTTTAGCAACTGCGTAGAGAAGCCTGAAAAATGCAGGACTTAACGGGGTTTGAACCCGTGACCTACCGATACCAGTGCGACGCTCTAACCAACTGAGCTAAGGAGCCACTGACGTTGGGAGCTGGTCATTTGTCGGTTCTAATTAACAATTCGACCCGTAGCTCGCAAACGGCTACGTTCGATATATCAATATTTAAACATGGCTCAGGAACTTTATGGTTAAATTTAAATATTCTTTTGTTTAGAAATCTGCCTTGAGACTTGTGAGACAGAAAACAGAACTGAGCGATGAAATTTGACCATAAAGCCTCGAAGTTATGCCTGAATATTGATATTTAACAATAAGACCCGTAGCCCGCAAGGGCTACGGGTCAATAGCCCATTAGACGAAGCTGAATGGGCTATTGACCCGTGGCCCTTGAGGGCGAAGGGTCTAATTGTTTTAGTATCACCCAACTAGTCGGACAGAAAAGGCAATAATAAAGTTAGCAAATGCAAGTTGAAGAAATATTTATTTGGGAATAAAACGAAAGAAAACGTCACGCGTTTCGCTACTCGAGGACTATTACTAGTAGCGTAGCCAATCAAAATGCAGGATTTGCATTAGTCCACTAGTTGGGTGATACTAATGTTGGTTAGAACATTACTGAGATGGGAGTATTTGTGGGTTCTAATGTTCCCGTGCTTCTCTACGCAATTGCTAATATTGCGTTCATAACTGCGAGGATCATAGCTTCACTTGATTTCATATTCGCAGTTCAAATAACAATTGGTTTATGGTTAGCGTGCGTCTTTCGAGTTATGGATGCATGCAGGAGGTTGCTAAGCTCGAAAGAGTCGTAAGGGTCGCCGAGTGCGACTCTAGCTTCTTGAGTGCTTAGCAATCTCCCAAATGCATCCGTAAATCGATAGACGCACAGCCAAAACGATAAACCAATTGTTGTATAACTTGGGCGTTAAAACACGTTTTATTTGAGATTGACTACAAAGATCTCGCAACGCATGGTGAGGGAAAACAAACGATCCTATTGGGTGGTTAAAAACACGCCACAAGTAAGTTAAGCAAGGGGGAAAGTGGAAAACCGAAATTGGAATTCTAGATCCTGTGGGTATTGAAAGCTAGAAAAGGTGTTTTTTTTAACGGGAGTGTCTCGCCAATTTTGCAACCTTAGGCTGTTGAAGCGTTGCTATGGGCTGAGCGGCTTTGAGCGTTATTCTCTCTTGCCCCGTCAATAAAAACGAAGAGAGCAGAGGTGACTGAGTTTTCTGACGATTTTCTCGCTGTTGATTTCTCAGGTGCAGGTTCAGTGTTTTCACTTGAGATGCGTACAGATGGGAAAAGCTGTAAAGACAAAGAAAGTCCACAGCTAGTAGTGATCACGTTTCACTGCTCACTAGGAGAAGGAGGGGTAAGGATTCCTTGTAATAATAATAATAATAATAATAATAATAATAATAATAATAATAACAATAATAACAATAATAATAATAATAATAATAATAATAATAATAATAATAATGATGATGATGATGATGATGATGATGATGATGATGATGATGATGATGATAATCACTTTTTAAAGGAAAATCGCCGACCGGACAAGCGTGCAGGAGGAGTTCGACTCCGACCGGACCAACACTCAGGGTCTTAAAAATAATTGAGGAGAAAGTGCTGCCTTTGTAGTTTTATCCGCGAATGGTTGCATTTTCAAGTCGTATAGGATAAGGACCATAAACCGTACGTCCCGTCTCACAACCCTTGGGTATAAAACTCTATGGCACGTTATAGATTCCGCACTCTATTCGATAAGAGGAGGGGTCACAGTTCCCGGTGTTGTGATGTGGCCTGAAATCTCCAGCAAAATGTGTCTGGCTTGGCAGTGGTATCTCAAAAAGGCTAATGGTATACTGTATGCGGCCACGTAACTAAGCAAAAAAAATGCCATAAATCAAACTGGAGTTCACCGAGGGTTAGTACATGTAGATGTAATCTCGGGGTGCGTTACTAATTGGGGAGACTACAAGTCAATTTAAGTTTAATGAGAGTGGAAAACCTGCGTGCCGGGAGAAAAACCTCGCGGAGCAGATTAGAGAACCAACAAACTCCACTCACATATGGCGTCGATTGTGGAAAGCCATCCCGGGCCACACTGATGGAATGCGAGTGCTTTGTGGACCCTGTAGTCTGTTTGAAGACAGTATGCCTCATGCTACTTCCTACAACACTTCTATAAATTCCACGTGAAACAAGCCGTATGCTATTCGTCTGGTTTGTTGTTTTCTCATTTGTGGGACGTTATGTTTTGATGGTTAAATTCTCAAAGGTATTAGCCATTCTAAACTCAGAACGTAAATAAGACATGAAGTGAAAGAATGTGTTGTTTTCGATCATCACTCTGGCATACTCGGAGAAAATTCCATGTGCTGCGAACCTCTTACCTTGGGATCACAAGTTCGGTTGCCCTACGACTGAGCTACGTGGTCGGAGGCCACATCCGATTCTTTCAGTTAGATTTTCGCTATTATGCTTGTGTTTATTTGTAACGATCGTTTGAAGATACCAGGGTTTTAATACACCGACCTTTGTTTCAGGGATCACCAAAGTTTGATTACGTTTCTAGCGACTGCCATCTCGTGTTTTCATGGCCAACCTCCATAGTTTGTACGGAGGATCTGTGAGTCCCTTTACTTTGTTTGTCCTAAAATAATTTAATAAACCGATTTTGATAGATTGAATGAATTCAGCTTCAAAAAATAAACATGATTTTGAGGCTCTGGTAACTTAAAAAAAAAGTAGAATTTGTATGAATTCATTTCCCGTAGGTCGGATACTGTGGTTGATTTCTTTAGAAGCATAGACCGAATGCATAAATGGCGGCCAAAAAAATATTCTTTTGTTTATGTGCTAATTAGCCTCACTAGCCTCGTTTGCATGGACAAAATACAAATGAAAGGTTGCTTGAGAGCGAGGCTAGTGAGTCTCATTAGCACATAAACAAAAGAATACATTTTTGGCCGCCATTTATGCATTCGGTCAATGAATTCTAATACATCGAAATTGGCTTGTTGGTGGTGCTTAACTCTACGTCAGTCCTCGTCGCCATGGTGGTGGACGAAAACAATAGATACGTCATTAGCTCCTTCTTTTTGTCTACCAGCAATTGTACATTACATCATCGACATCTGTGTCCTATTCGGACTACTTCAGCCGGTATGAGGAGTTTAACCCGGGTGACCCGAAAACACTGACGCCCGGTCCATGGACGGACTACCCCAAAAATATTATTTCAAGTGAGTACTATTGGTCATAAGCAGCGTCACAATTAGTACTAAGCCTATAAACATCCATCTTAAACAGCGTTGGTCAGGTTAGCTTTCAATAATTGTTGAGATGACCGTTTGCTTCATGTAAGAGACGTGAAACTGGTGCAACAATTATTGAAAGCTAACCTTTTTAGAACGGGTGCTTAGACTTAAATACTGTTGACCAATGCCGTTTAAAATGGATGTTTACGCTTAACAATAACTGTGACGCTGCTTAATACCAATAGCCCTCGCTTAAAATAGTATTTTTGGGGTAGTCCGTAGGGCAAGTCCATGGACCGGGGGTCAGTGTTTTCGGGTCACCCGTTTAACCCTTTCATCCCTGAAGGGTGACCTTCCTCCCCCCCCCCCCTCCCCCCCAATTGACGAGTAAAATCGTCTGGGGTTAGACAGAGTAAAATCTATAAGTATCAGTCTTAGGAGGGGAAGGGTTAAAGGAGGCATAGTTTTTGAGTGGATCTAGATGTGGTTGACCCTTTCACCCCTGAAGAGTCCCCCATTGACGAGTAAAATCGTCTGGCGTTAGACAGAGTAAAATCTATAGGTGTCTCTCTTAGGAGGGAAATGGTTAAGAAACAATGACAACGCCTGAAGACAAGCGTGTGTTGGATAAAGAGGAAATAATCGCGCTGCACGTGTGACGCGTGTTTTTGAATAAAGAGCTTTAGCAACGACGACGTTAAAGGCAACGAGAACGTCATCTCAAAACATAAATTCTCATTATTGTAATCACTTCACGACTATTCCAAGTTTTTTAATATGACAAAGGTGTGGCAGTTCCTCAGGAATGAAATCGTTTTGAGCGGCGCTTAATTTACGGGAGAAAGTTAAAATTTTTCCTCAAGTGCTGACGTTCTTCATAAAACCTCAAATTTAGATATTTCACGTTGCTGTTTTGCTGACGACGGCAAAAAAATGAACAAAAGTGAAAAACGCACGTGCAAGGCGTGCAAAGCGATAGCACGCAAAACAACAACGTGAAATCACAAATTTAAGGTTTAACGACAACGTGAGCATACAAAAGGGACTTGTTCAATCTTTATTCTTATTTCAAATCCAATTCAGAGTACCAAACCAGTTATATGAGTCTATATTGCATAACACCAATAAGATGGAACAGATGGTCAGCAACCAACCTCTAGAGACACAGATAATAATGCTGCAATGTGCAATAGATGGTTTTCAATCACGTGATATGACGGCCTTGTTGGTGCACAAAACAATAGAGTGTTTTCACGTGACGTCACGACGGCCATGTTGGTGTCCGTAAACAATGGAACGGCGGCTATGTTGGTGTACGTAACTAATCCTCCGGGAATTGAGCTATATTATCATGCAAACGTTTTCTTTCGTTTCGGAGGGAAAAACAAGGTTACTGATCACGTGGATAAAAACACTATAGCAAATTATGGCTCATGTTTTGCATTATATTAGAGTCAAATTCCCAAGAGACTTTTATGGGCCTTGTTCGATTTAGTATCACCCAACTAGTGGACCATTTTGATTGGCAACGCTACTAGAGGACTCTTGGTAATAGTCCTCGAGTAGCGAAAAGCGTGACGCTTTCTTTCATTTTATTCCCAAATAAACATTTCTTCAACTTGCATTTGCTAACTTTATTATTGCCTTTTCTGTCCGACTAGTTGGGTGATACTAAAACAATTAGACCCTTCGCCCTCAAGGGCCACGGGTCAATAGCCCATTCAGCTTCGCCTCATGGGCTATTGACCCGTAGCCCTTGCGGGCTACGGGTCTTATTGTTGAATATCAATATTCAGGCATAACTTCGAGGCTTTATGGTCAAATTTCATCGCTCAGTTCTGTTTTCTGTCTCACAAGTCTCAAGGCAGATTTCTAAACAAAAGAATATTTAAATTTAACCATAAAGTTCCTGAGCCATGTTTGAATATTGATATATCGAACGTGGCCTATTGCTGGTGGACGAACAAAAGGAGCTAATGGGAAAACGTTTGTTATCGTCCACCAAGATGGCGCCGATGACGTAACCTGAAAACCACCGACACTTGCGAAATTACCGTAAAATTCCGAAAATACGCTCCTCCGTGTATAAGTCCCTCCAAATATGGCCCCCAAAGCGGCAACGCAAGAAAACCCTCCGTTAAATCGCCCTTCCAAATATAAGCCCCCCGGGAGTTTGTGCTTGGAAAATTGCCCTCAAATACAATACAATACATACTTAATTGACCGCTCCCCATAGGGGCTTTTCAGGGCCAATGAAACACAATCAACGAAACAACAGAACACAACAACTACAACTGTTAAGAATCCCAACTGGCCGGAGGCAAACCAGTTGGCTATTTACAAGTGCAGCTGGGAAGTTGAACCAGGGACTACCAGGAACAAATTCAACGAGTGGTCAGAGCGGGTCTTGAACCTGGAATCTCCGGATCTCAAGGCAAGCGCCCTAACCACTGGGCCACACTGCCTCCTTAAATCAAATCAAATCCTCAAATCAAAGTAGAACAAACCAAAAACGGTAAATTTACTTCCAACTATAAGGCTAGCCCAATCGATTTGGAAACGCAAATTTCCCTCCTTAGATAAGCCCCTCCGAATATAAGCCCTTCCAAAAATAAGCCCCGCGAAAAGGGCCTTTGAAAAATTTTAGGCCTGGGGCTTATTTTCGGAATTTTACGGTATTATTAAAGCGTAAAGTAGAATTTTGAATCGACGGCGTTTTCGTCGTTTCTTAAACTCCCTAATAAGCGTTGTCTTTTTTAGTTGTAGAATCAAAACGAGTCAGTTGATAAAAATGTGTTTTCGTTTGTTTCCTTGTAGGAGCCGTACAGTAACTGATATTCCCGCCGTACAAGCTCATCAGTCCTCGGCTGCCGGTAAAAATGTTGGAATTGCATTCGGTGTTTTGCTAGCTGTGGCCTTGATTGCAGTTGTGGCTTTTCTTGTTTATGAACCTTCAAAAAGGTGAGTTGTTACGGAGGTAATAAAGCGACTATATATTGCTGATGTCGCCTACTGAAACATAAGAGACCTTTAGATCGAAGGACGAGGACAACTACGAGTACGGGCTTTTCGTACTGAGCTTGCGCATAAAGTTTGGAGGCCAACATTTTTCGAAGTGCGCGTGAACAGTTTTCAGAACTGAAAACTGGTACTTGTAGTCGTCCCTCGTCCTCCGATCTAAAGGTCCCTGTAGAGTGTTTTCACTCACGTGATCATTAATCTTGTTTTTCCACCGAAACAAAAGAAAAGGTTTGCACGATAATACTGAGAGCTCTATTCCCGGAGGATTAGTTGGGGACACTAACATGGCCGCCGTGATGTCACGTGAAAGGCTTCGTCGACGAGAACGAGAAAGCATCTAAACAATGGCCCTGCACACCACGCACGTACGTTTTACATTTTGGTGCATGTTTTTGTCGTTCTTCTGCTGACAACGACATGAAAATGACCAAATTTGAATGTATGTGGAGAATGTGATCAACCGACGATAAATTTTCAATTAGTATCTCTACAAACATCCAGGCACACAGTTCACACAAGTTTTATCTCTGAAAAACTGAAGTTATAGTTTTGCACTACGTTTTCGTAGTAGCCATCGTCATCATCGCCTAACCAATCAGGTGCCCGTTTCTCGAAAGTCCCGAAAAATCAGTTTCGGGCCCGAGAAGCCATTTGTGAGCCTTTTGCCAACCACTTGTTTATGAAAGCCGATCTTTTAACATGTTTTCAAGGTAACCGTCAAAGCTAAGCAAACTGGCTGTGAAGTTTGACGACTCAAATGCTCTCCGTTCTTGAAATACAGAAGGAATTGTGATACCCGAAAGTGGGCTGTAAAGTCCCGAAAACATTTCGGGCCCGAAAAGCCATTTGTGAAACTGCCAACCGTTTGTTTTGGAAAGCTGATCTTTTAAAATGTTTTCAAGATAAATAAAAGAAACACGTTTGTGAAGTTTGACGACTTAAATCTTCTCCGTTCTTGAGATACAAAGGGAATTATGACACCCGAAAATGGCCCGTAAAGTTTCGGGACTTTCGAGAAACGGGCCCCAGGCGCGAGTTGTTCGAGGGATGGTAGCGTTGAATAAGTCACCATCCACTGGATAAACTCAATTGATTTTGCTGGTGTTTATCTGCTGGATAGTGATTTATCTGGCTGTGGACAACGTTATTAGAGAGCTTAAGTACGCGCGTTTTTGAGACGCGGACGGGAACATTTCGTGCCAGGACAGTGGTGTCTCCCAGATCTTTGTACTAATCATCTCTAATGGAGAAAAGATACTTAGCAATGTAAATGTGGTTGGGTTAAGACAAGTTCAAAAGTAAAACAGCTCACTTCCGGTTGCCGTCGGTGTCTCAAAAATGCGCGTGCTTAAGCTCCCCATTCATCTTTTGAACAACCGAGGCCAGGTTGCTTGGTTGTAGAAACAATAATTTCTTTTGTAAATAGTTGGCACATTTCAATAACAGAAACTGGAATTTTTTTAAGGACGAAGATGACTACGAGACGGTCATTTAAAAAATAA
>OX421446.1:9382321-9392321 GCA_949126865.1 Montipora capitata
CGTACTGCACGTGTGGCACGCATTTTAGCACAAATTCGTGCGGTACTCTGTACAACAACTACGTGAAATCACCAACTTTCAGGTTTTGACGATAACGCGAGCATTCAAATGTGAATCTTTCATTGTCTATTTTTACTTCCAAACCGCTCGTGCCAATTTATTTTTAGGACACTTCACCCACATTGTACAACGCGAACGAGATGGCCTAACGGCGAGAAACTTACGATAGTGCAAAGTTATTTTTTGAGGTGACGTTTTCGTCAACGTCGCCGTCGTAGATCGTTAAGTCCCTAGTATCAATATGAATAACAATAAAATGGTCTCCAAACTTAAAACATGTCTTCTGGTGATCATGTTTAGTGTCTGAAAGACGATTTCGGGGTTATTTGACATATCTAACTTACGAACTGACATAGCCCTTCACGATATAATAAGGAGCTTATATACGAAACGAGGACGGCGACGGCAACGAGGACTTCATTTTAAAATGCGGGTTCGCGTTATTCATATCACTACGAAACTATTTCATGTCGTTTCGCGCTACAAAATGTGTAGTAACTGTCGAGGAATTAAACTGGTATGAGTGAGTTGGAAGCGTAGAGAGAGAACTGAAAATTCATCGTCATGTGCTAACGTCCTCCACAGAACCTTGAATTTGGTCATTTCACGTCGTCATTTAGGAGATGACGGCAAAGAAATGTACCAAAATGTAAAACGCACGTGCAGAGCGTGCAGAGTCATTGTTTTTGCTCACTAAACCTATTGTTTTATAGCGCCGTCGTTGCCATCGGCGTCGTCGTTTCGTAAGCTCTCTAATGACAAGGTAGGAGGCGTTATTTCGAAACCTTGACCCTTGAATGTGGGACCTGTTTCTCAGAAGCCCCGAGAACTTTTCTGCTTATTATGAAATATTGATCTTTGAACATGTTTTCAAGACCTTAGAAAACAAATGAATTAAAGAGTTTTATGACTGGAAACGTTTTTCTTTTGAAGATACAAATCGTTTTATTTCAATCGAAATCCCGGGGGAGGGGGGGGGGGCTACTCCCTTATATGGGCTATATAGGTATGTGCGGCCCCAAAGGGTAGGGTTTTTCAGCCGTTTTGGTCATAAATAGGGTATCGATTTTGGCCAATTTTCCGCCATTTTGGTCATAAATAGGGTAACCATTTTTGCACTCTAGAAGCTACTTCTTTATCATGTAACCTACCTAATAAAAGCAGATAAACATTGCCTTTAACATTGGTCTGAACTAGGGAAATAATTATAAGGCAGGTCTGCACCAGGGTATTGATTTAAGGGTCAGGTCATAAATTGGGTATCAAATTTTTGGTCAGGTCATAAATAGGGTAGGGAAAATCGCAGATTTTGGTCATAAATAGGGTAAGGGTTTCGGGACTTTCCAGAAACGCCCTCCTGGAGCGAAAATTGCAAACAAAATCCCTCGAACGATAAAGTATCTCTCGTAGAACTAAGCTAGGATATTTTTTCCTTCCACACGTGACACCTTATTCCCAAAAGCTCACATCGCCGAGCTTTCAGCACCATTTTCGTCTTTGAAGATCACCACTTGACCAGTAGACGAGTTCGTCTTATTTGGGAACAAGAGTAATCATCGCCTGATGGGGAGGTCCAAAAAAGCAAATGACCATACTTTCGGGTCAATATGGTCATTTGCATTTGTCAACCTCCCAACCAGGCGATGATTGCTCTCGTTCTGGGCCGAGAGCGTCTACTGGTCCAGTAGTGAAATGGCCGCCTGAAAGCTGGGCGATTTGGGCTTTTGAGGATAGCTAGCGACTATGGAAAACAGTTTGGCCCAGATAAGTTGGCACATATCGAAGGTTAAATTATCCTAGCGTAGTTCTGCGAGAGAAAATTTATTGTTCGAAGGATTTTATTCGCAATTTTCGCTCCAGAGTCGAGGATTGTTTCGAAATTACGCCTCCTATCTTGTCATTTTGTAGTGAAGGGCTATGTCAATAGGTCAGATATGTCAAATAACCTCGAAATCGTCTTTCAGACACTAAAAATGATTACCAGAAAACATGTTTGAAGTTTGGAGACCATTTTACTGTTATTCATATCGAGATTATCGGTGCCGAAATTAAATCGCTGCCTCGCATCTTGTATTTTCAAAAGGCCACTTGCAGAGCCTGGGCTACCTGTGATGGGACTTGACGCGATCGCTTAGCAAGTTGTTTTTAATTTCTGCCTAAAAACGGCTGCGAAGGAGGCTATTGTTCATAAAGACTCTACTAGAACCGTTGAAATCGAGTCACTTACACACTTTGGTCAATACCAGGACCATTTGACCCGACAAGCTTTATAAGACACAAAATCATTTCAGCCATATGTAAAAGATATAGTCTGCTCCGAGCCTAGAAGGCCCACCATGCCGGCACTTATCTCCGGTTTCTGTAGCATGACGCGACTAGGAGTATTTCTACTCCCCCCCCTTGGATGGGATACTAGTCCATCGAAGGGTTAACCCCAGCATTTTCGCCGGTACCCATTTATACACCTGGGTGGAGAGAGGCACCGTGAGAATAAAAGTCTCCGGCTTGCCCAAGAACACAACACAATGTCCCCGGCCAGGGGGCCGTTTCTCGAAAGTCCCGAAACTTTACGGGCCATTTTCGGGTGTCACAATTCCCTTTGTAACTCAAGAACGGAGAGCATTTAATACGTCAACTTATTTTTCTTTTTGTTACCTTGAAAAAACATGTTAAAAGATCGGCTTTCCAAAACAAGCGGTTGGTAATTTCACAGATGGCATTTCGGGCCCGAAAAGTTTTGGGGACTTTCGAGAAACGGGCCCCAGGACCCGAACCCGGACCCGACTCGATCCGGAGCGAGCACACTGACCATGAGGCCACCGCGCCTCCCATTTTAGCCACAGGATGTCCGATATAACATCAAGATTTCCGGAACAACTCCCGAAAATATTCAAGAGAAAAAAAAATTAAAACGGAGAGGAGAACAAAATGTAGCTTATTCAGTACAAACAATAACTTGAAACAGCAAATGAAACTCGAACTCCAGTGAGCGCTCAGGCCTCTGCGGGTTTCATTCGGATATATATCTGCAAGGGGGGACGAGGACGACGACTGATTGACGCAATACGCTCGCAATAACTGTTTGTTACTTTATTTCAATTGATGTCGAAAGCGCAAAATGATGCCGGAAATAAGTAGAGAAATTAGTCAATGTTAAAAAAAAAAAGTGGAACACCAACATTCAGTGGATTAAAAAAGCTAAGGAGAGGCTTTATATAATAGTAAGCAGCACATCTTTACTCAGCAGTTTCTTGACATGGCCGAACCTTGCGACACTATTCGCGTGCGTAAAATAATTTTCGCAAACGTCCTTCAGGGTTTCCATGGATCCAATGTGGGATCACAAGGCTTTTATCGACCGTAGTTAATGTACACTGCGCGCACTTGAACCGAGGCTGTTTAGCTAATAACATTATCACCCTATTGATACTGGGACAGGGAAATTAACAAATTGAAAGTTCTAAAACCTCCGTTTTAATAGGCCATTTCCGAGTTCATGTCTGCCTCCTGTTGAAAGCGAGTCTAAATGCAAAGTTTTTCTTATGAAAATTAACCTTCACTGAGACAGTGACCAGTCCGTTTTAACAACCTACCGTAAGTCAAGGGAACATTTTGAAAACACCTCTGTATTGGATTATCATATTCGATTGGACGGAAGGCAAAAATAAAAATGCCCCAGTGTGGCCAGGCTAGGTTCAAAATTATCCCATCGCATGTGATGACTGTAGAGAGAAACTACTTTGGAAATCTGATCAATTAGAGCGCTAGCAAATTATATATTCACCTGTGTATTTATGATGATCCTGGAGGAACAGCTACCCACCTATGGAATAGATTCATTTCTTGTTAATATTAATTGAAACAGCTAGAACTCCCAGCAAAACTACTCAAAACTAATGACAACTTATTTAATCTGAGTCCCTCTTCCCTTTCCATTACCTCGTTCATCCAGACGCTATCTGATAACCCTAAAATCGCGCAACCACCATCGTGTGTGTCAAGGGAATGCTTCTCCGTCGTTGCCCCAAAATGGAGATATAGTACTAGTAGTAATTATTGATCAGGGAAACGCATTCTCCTATGTTGTCTAGCGTACATAGACTTCCAGTCTATAGAGCCAAAAATAGGAGGAGTTCGGAGGAAGCTAACGTAGATGTAAATTAAATCACTTGTGTCTGCAGGGCCTTAGCTTGTAGTCAATCGAACTCACTAGTTGGCTAGTCCGATCACGTCTCCTTACAAGCACTTTTGACACAGCTTTAATGTGAGAAAAAAACCAGTTTGTTGAAACACAAACCTCTAAATTGTGTTGAATGCCTTGGCATTGTAAATAACAATATGTTAAGTTGATCTCTCATGGGAGCTGTTGGGTAAAGTCAAATGGAACGGTCCATTTCGGTTCGGTGCCACCCGAACATTTGACGAAGCTTAGCACTTAGTTGTGAACAAAAGGTCGCGTTCCTTTTGACCAAACTGTTGTTCCCAGGACCAAAACCTCACGAATCTCCCTGGTTAGTGCAAAACATGCAAACGCCCGGTGTTTCCCGGCGAAGCTATTTATTAAATTACTTCAGTTTTAAATATTTTTCATCATTTTCGTAATCGCCTTAGAGATTTTTAACATTGACGCTGTATTTTTTTAATATTTTTTCTGCCCAAATATTTTCGTATTTATAGTTATTATCTCATTAGCCTCTGTTAGAATTAAACATAATTTTTATGTAGCAACAATTTTTCCTGAGCTTGAAGATGACCGTCGAACGGTCGAAACGTCGTTCCTTTTTAAACATTAATTTTTATTGTAAAATCTACTTCGAAAAATTTTTCGATTTGAAATACTGAGTACGTTTGAAGAGGCAAGAAAAAAGTATGCAGACAAATCCGAGCTAAACGTAATTTTTGCCACTTTAACCAACTTTAACCTCATTTTGAGGTGTTCCCATTTTTCTTCGTTTTACCCGTGAGCCAATCAGAGGCGGCCCTTGTTAGTGATAACTGGTACTAACCAAAAGGATCGCAGGCTCTGGGAACGAGATTGATAATCCCTTAAAACCAAAGTACACCCAAAGTACACTCACTTGAACACCGTATAAACAATAACCGTTTATTTTTACCTCTACGTTCATTACGCACAGCTGGTAATATCATAAGACCGCGCTTCATCCTAAAGCTAATGTAATTTTAGTCAAAGTTGAAAGTCTTTTAAGCTCAATTATTTGAAAAATCTTCGGTTACACCAACAAGAAAAACCTCGTTCGTTTTAATAAGGCCTAATACTAGTAATAAATCACAAGAAGTTAATATAATTGCAACACACAATCAATTGAAGAACTTTTGCAACCAGAAAGCTGGCTATTTGCGGACAAACAATTGAGAGAATTGCTGTCTATTTGAATAAATGTTGTTGTTTTCACACGCTTTATCACTAGTACTTTTCATTCACGCTAACCAAGTTGTCTAACAACGAAACTAAAATCATTTTAGCCTGATTATGAGAATACTGATTAACACTTAAAACACAAGTAAGCTTTCACATTGACTTTGCTAAGAGTGTCCAATTTGTTACCGAGAAAGATGGACTTTGGACTTCAAGCGACGCGGGCATTTTCAGTTAGAAACGGCTTTCAGTAGCTTTGCAACAAGTGTGGGGACCTTGCAGTTTTCTTGAATTGTTTTCTTTTGTTTCGCCAGCCATCGGTCCACGTAATTCTGGTCTGTTCCCTTGGTTGGAATGGCAAGGAAGTCGGTTCTTACGTCTGGTAGGACTGCGAAGAAGATCTGGCAAATAGATTTCATATCTTTGGCCTCCTTGCTCATCACTTTGTAATACAGCTTCTTCGGGTTGTCTTTGGCTTTCTCTGCGTTGCCCTCCAGCTTCTTCAGTTCTTGCTCCATTACGGAGAAAAAGCCTGCTGCCTTTTTTATTCCATTAATAAAATTTTGAAGAGCAGGAATTAGGGCGTCACTCACTGTTATTGAAGCAGCTTCTTGAATTTGAGCTTGTTTCCCTTTGGCCACTGCCTCTGCCAAATCTGAATCTGCTCCAGCTACTAACAATGGAGATGCAATGACATTTACTCCTGGGATCCAACAAAGAGCCCATGCCCAACCTCGCTTAGTACTTGCTGCAGCCTCCAGTTCTTGTTTTTGCCTCTCATACTCCTCCTTTAGATCTTTAAATTCCGAGACCAAGAGCATAGCCTGATCTTTCCTCTTCTTTAGGGGCACCAGAATGTCTTCATGCATCTTCAGGAGGGTCGTACATAGCTGTTTGTAGCCTGCGGTCTCTTCAAGGATGTCTGAGATCATGTCGCACCATTCGTCATATTCAAGTGCTATATAGTACTCAAAATACTCGCTTATGGATGAAACAAATTTAGTGGAGAGCGGAAGAACGCCATTGAGGTACACCATGGCATCGTTTCTCGTGTCATCGCGAAGTTTTCTGAACTTTACGGCAGCTTCTTCATTCGTTCCCACTGAGTTTTCTACATAAAGAGATCTCAGCGTGAGGGAAAAGAGGCGCATGTCGACTGGCATCTCTTTAAGTTGCTCTCCAAGCGCCTTGACTTCGCCCTTCGTTTTTTGCTCGATTTCTGCCATCTGCGAGATGCAAATGCAAATATAAATTACCTCAAGTTCAGGCGATCAAACCAGAGTAATGCAACCCTTCTGCTCCGTAAAGTGGTCATAGTTTACTATTTCTTGAGTTACCATGCTACCTTGTGGAAAGTTACAATTACACAACTTTTTATGGAAATTGTTTTTCTTCTGCACTGCCTCTTAGACCCGGAGACGCGTCTCAAGTCAAATCTGACCATAATTATGATCAGAAAAGTAAAATCTAAGAAACTTGTCGTATCAAAAACAGTGCACTGGAAAACGAAGACCGATATGTCCAGAAATGCACGCAATCGCAAGAATAACAAATATAACAAAACATTTGTTAAGTATGAACGAAAATAACGAATATAGCAAAAATAACAAATGAAGCAAAAGGCAGGAGCGCGAATATAACGAAAATAACAAATATAACGAATTTAGCGAAAATAACAAAGGAAACAAGCCACAGCAGCAAGAATAACAATTCTTAGAGGGAGACAAGGGAAGGGGGCCCCACAAATATAACGAAAATTACAAATATAACGAATATAGCGAAAATAACAAAGGAAACAAGCCACAGCAGCAAGAATAACAATTCTTCAAGCAAGAAAAACGAAGGGGGCCTCACAAATAAAACGAAAATAACAAATATAACGAATATATCGAAAATAACAAAGGAAGCGGGCCACAGCAGCAAGAATAACAATTCTTAGAGGCAGACAAGGAAAGGGAGCCCCACAAATATAACGAAAATAACAAATATAACGAATATAGCGAAAATAACAAAGGAAGCAAATCACAGCAGCAAGAATAACAATTCTTCAAGGCAGACAAGGGAAGGGGGCCCGACAAAAATAATTTCGATGTTAAAAACCTTTTTACGCGACATTTGATGATAACTTATTTCCGTAAAGGTTAACTTGATTATGTCTTTGTCTTTCATATAAATAACCAGGCAGCAGGACTTTGCGGCATTATAATAAGCTTGTCTACATATTTTTAACGACGGGCCGACAACCGAGTACGCCAATTATTTTCCATTCGCCACGTTATTTGTATCATAGACGACTTTGCCTTACAAAAACAAGGCGACAAAAGGAAGACAATAGAAGAGCTCATACATACTAATGAATCATTTTTGCGATTGTGTTTGCGCGTGATTTGTATGCAGGTTTTTTGCATATATTTGGTTCGCTTATCGCCGAGTTGCATTGTGTACGTAATGATCACTCCTGGAATTTTGTATGCTATATTTAGTGGATTATTAGTTCTGTTATTTCGTAATCTTTCGTATTGCTTTTGTTAATCCTTAATCAGGGTTGGCACTAGGATTTTTCAATCTGGGTCCTGGGACCCGCATGTTCGGCCAAATTGGGGTCCCAAGCATTTTTTGGGGGTCCCAAAATCTTGGTGACCCTCTGCGAGAAAAAGAGTATGTTTTAAATTATGGGAAAAAGAGAGTAACCAACTTGGAATTAATATTGACGCATATGCATAGGACCGGCCGACAAAGGCTTTTTCTAGAGCCGTTACATTCATTCCTGGACAAGAACTCTGTTAATGAAAGAGCACCATTTCCAAGGGTTTACGCATCACTGGTTTCCCCCCTTAGGAGCAACGAACAGTGACGCCTTTTTCTATATATTTGCGTTCAGTGACTTGCAGAGTACATTCCTCTGAAGAAGACCGCAGAAGGCGGTCGAAAATTTAGTTTTAACCTTTTTAGATGTTTTAAACCCCATTTCATAGAACTTCAATTATGATCACAGATCGCTCAAACAGTTTTACAGACAACAGAACATACTGACAAATCAAAGCAAGTTGTGTGGGTTATTTAAGTCAGTGCCTTGCGTCCTGGGACGCATTAAAATTTCGATGACGCATTTTTTGGATTTTATGTGCGTAAAAATGCACGATTTCTGCGTTAACGCGATCCCTGCTTAATGGGTTGGTGAATGAATAAACAGAAATAAATATTGTCACCCGGACTTCATCAGTGATTTGGCGGGAATTATTTTGGCAGGACGCAATGTAAGTACTAGTTGATAATCAACACAAAGGGCACATTAATTAATACAGTATACTCCAATAACACTTAAAACGGAACGCAAAGCTTTTAATTTGGCCAGTGACTAATAACTTAGCCCCTATTGCGTTCGATAGAACGCAGTTCCAATGCAGACTGAATTGAGATTTTTGGGACAACCCGTGCGTCGATCTTCGGACTCCAAATTGTGCAAATAGCGCTTATAAACAGTATGTACGTCTAAGCACCCATTTTAAATCGTTTCGCTTTCAGTAACTGCGTGGCTCGCATGTTTAGTCGAATTGCTCGCATGTTGACTCCTCTTTACTCGAATGGTTCACAGCCATGGCTCGCACGGGTCGCAAGCGCGCACGTTGTCCATACTCGTTTAAAGATAGTACAGGTACCGGGCAGTGTTGTCTAGGATGTTCGTTAACCATAATGAGGGCACTGATTGCAGTGTTGTACTGTAGTTTGGCATCACTCCATCAGCTGCCAAAATCTCCTATTCTAAACCATAAAATGCTAAATCTCGTTGGCTTAATTTTTTTTTTCAATATCGTTCATTTCATTTTGTGTATATTTGAGGAAACCCCTCCCCTTCTTCATCTTTTTGCTAACGTTTGTTATTATTGGCAGGAAAGCCAGGAATAAAAAAATTGTGCTTTACTTTCCATTAATTATTTTTCTGAACATGATATGAATCTGTGTTGTCGTCTGTTTTGAAAATATACACCAGATGCCCACCATTAGCCAACTGACAGTACCGTAGAATCCCAAAGGTAACGGCTTCCCGAAAGTAGTGGCCCTTCGAGAAATATTACTCAACTCCAATAAAACTGTATGTAATATTTCAAGCAATACTTTAGATCGACGTACAATTCGATTTAAAAAAGTATTTAATGTAAACAATTCGCTAGGCACCTGGCTGCTGTTGCGAAAAACGGGGAAACTATATGCGGGAAAAAGATAAGGGGATGCCAAAACACTAATAACGATGTTGCTAAGTGCAAAGCTGGCATTAGTGGCTTAAAAATGAAAAACGACCCTACTTTGCAAATGCTATCATGTAATGGACTTCGTAAGCATTGGAATGAACGCAGCGTCCGTAGGTGACGAATTTCGTATGTTACATCCGCTTGACGTTTGAAATTTCCGAACAAAGTAGTTATACAACGGTGCATGGAGAAGACACAAACAAACAAAAAAAACAAGGAGGAAAGAAAGAGAGAAAAAGCACCTTTACACACGTCAAACATTTTAATATGAACCCTTCTTGGGAGTAACTGCAGAATACCCTGCCACTCGAAC
>OX421446.1:9407321-9409821 GCA_949126865.1 Montipora capitata
TGGACTTCGAGTTAAAGTTGACTATAAAAATAAAACCCCCTCCCCCCAAAAGAAATAGAGGGGTATCAAATGCTCTCCGTTCTTGAAATACAGAAGGAATTGTGATACCCGAAAATGGCCTGTAAAGTCCCGAAAACATTTCGGGCCCGAAAAGCCATTGTGAAACTGCCAACCGCTTGTTTTCGAAAGCCGAACTTTTAACATGTTTTCAAGCTAAATAAAACAAACACGTCTGTGAAGTTTGACGACTTAAATCCTCTCCGTTCTTGAGATACAAAGGGAATTATGACACCCGAAAGTGGCCCGTAAAAAGTCTCGGGACTTTCGAGAAACGGGCCCCAGACGCGAATTGTTCGAGGGATGGTAGCGCTATCTACTGAATAAGTCACCATCAATTAATTTTGCCGGGATAGTGATTTAACCGGCTGTGGACAAGTTTATTAGAGAGCTTAAGTACGCGGACGGGAACATTTCGTGCCAGGACAGTGGTGTCTCCCAGATCTTTGCACCAATCATCTCTAATGGAGAAAAGGTACATAGCAATGTAAATGTGGTTGGGTGAAGACAAGTTCAAACGGAAAATAGCTCACTTCCGGTTGCCGTCCGTGTCTCAAAAACGTGCGTGCTTAAGCTCCCGATTCATCTTTTGAACAGCCGAGGCCAGGTTGCTTGGTTGTAGAAACAATCAGTTCTTTTGTTACCTGGGTTGGCACATTTGGCTACGAGACGGTCATTTAAAAAATAACATCCCGTTATGCTAATCATTTCGCGTTTATTCCAAATCATTCGGAGTTGATTGGCCTGCGTGGAGAGTGAAGGATCACTCATAAACACATCTTTAATAAATCGGAGTGGCCATCTTAAGAGAATTGGTCAGCAATACATGCCACTCGGCATCATGGGTACTATGCATAAATTATCATTTTTATCAACATTCGGCCTGGAAAGTGTGTACCAACTTTCCCACAAAAATGGGGGGTCGTGTCGTACCTCATTGAAAGGGTTTCAGGATTGGCCAAAGGAACAATAGAAGGAACGAAGATAACAATGGATTTAGCGCAGAAAACGATAGGAAGTACGACACTATACAGCCAATGAAATATAGTGTTCAACAAGAAGTACGACCCTACCCAAAAATGAAGATGAATGGTCAGGATTTTTGGAGAAAAAATGAGAAAGTTTATAGTAAGGTGCTCACGTCCTCCACATGTCCTCGAAGTCGGTCATCTCACCGCGTTATCAGGACGAGAGCGGCAAGGAAATGCTGCAAGGTGTGAAACGCATGTGTGAAACCGTTGTATTTGTTCGTAAAACCTTTTCTTTTTTGTGAAATTTGTCGGCATCTTCGTTGTTCAATAACTCTCTTTATTGAACAAGGGATTTCCTCACATAACGGTTACAGATTTGATTTAAAGACTGCTACGCTTTAAAGACTGGCTTAGCTTTGAAGTGTAGAACTCTGTTTTATGAATTTAATATGTTTTTGTCTGTTCGTAATTGTAGACATTCCTTAATTTCCTGTTTGCGCTGGAACTTCAAGAGACATGTTCTTCGGAAAGAGATTCACTTTCCTACATACAGATATCAAAAGGTAACGTTTTTCGCGATGTAAGCTATTGATTGGATAGTTGGAGCACAAGCTACAGCCAAGTCACAAGTTCATACGTTCGATAGCCGCACTGTGATAGACCAAAATTCAGTCCTAAACAAAAGGCATCATCTCGAGGCTCTGGGGAATAAATATAAGGATTTGTATGAGTTTATTCCCCAGAGCTTCGAGTTGATGCCTTTTGGTTTGGACTGAATTTGAATATATCGAAATTGGTCGATTTACGGTCCACTTTTTGTTTTACCTTAACGCGGAGAAAATGAGGCTTCCATGATATTTACTATGTCGCTAGACTTTAAAATGAAACAACAATTTAGCGTACAAAATGGGCCAAACATAGCAGAGGGCATATTATCTGAGATATATATAGGACATTACACGGTTGCGAGAAGATACGAATTTTGTTTGAGCCAACGTATTATACGGACAATAAATGTACATGATAGAGATTGAAAAGCAGGCTTTAATACAAATACTGGGTATTGATACGAACAAAAAAGCGGGAATCGTGACGTCGTTCCTCAAGATAATCACTAGTGGTCTTATTGATTCCACAAGTGTTTTAGTTCCCGGTAAAACACTCCCGCCCATATAACAATAAATAGTATCACCCGACTAGTGGACCCTTCGCCCTCAAAGGCCATGGGTCAATAGCCCATTCGGCTTCGCCTCATGGGCTATTGACCCGTAGCCCTTGCGGGCTACGGGTCTAAATGTTAAATAGTACGTTGAATTAAGACCAGTTTGACCTTGAAGACGTTGCCGAATCTTTTAGTCGTGGTTTAGCGACACTTGGATGAAGTTTCACTTTTTGCTATAAGCTATATATGCTACCCCGGACACTACGGAGTTGCTCGGCCAAATACACATGGGTTATTGACCAATCGTGAG